>JAQZBX010106271.1:0-10765 GCA_029593785.1 Cabassous unicinctus
CAAGAGCCCTGCTCGGTCCTCTCCCAAGTTGCAAGTAGCTCTGGAATTTTGCCGCCAGCACCCCACTGCACATGGCCAAGGTGCCTGGCAGAGGTCATCGGTCAGAATCTTTGCTCCCCTGCCTGTCCAGGAGCACGATCCATACCCAAATCCCAGTGCCTGATACTTAGAATCATTCAAGAATAGTTTTAATCCCAACCTTCATAGGTAAATGATATTATAGGAAATTCCAGAAGACAACCCCAATTTATTTAGAGTTGTTGAAATTTTTTCCTGGTCCTTGTTTGTGAATTAAGCAAGGCATCATTGCCCTCAGGCCTGGAATCCTCATTCTTTATTGCAATGGAAACTTCATGCCCGGCTTTGGGCAAAGAGGATATATTTATGAATATGACCTTGCAAATAGATGGGAGCAAAGGACTCTTATCCCAAAAGAAATAAAGAGTGAGTTCCTATCCCCGGGGTATCTCGGGGGAAAGTAAAGAATTTATTTGAAGAGTTTCATTTTTATCTGAGCTATCCATGCAAATTGTGCCTTTTCAGGCCATAGGGCAATCTTTTATTAAAATGTTTATTGGCATTTTTCTCATTATAAAGTAACATAAGCGCACCAGAAAAATTTTTGGACTGGCAGATTAAGAGAAGAAGAAAATAATGTTGGCTTGTGATCCACCATCCAGAGATAAGGACTGTCAGTGTTTTATTTTGGGTCCTGAAATTCACATGCCCTATGGGGCCAGGCGAGTTGTATGAATCCGTCAGCGAGTCAGCAACAGCTCCTGCAGGGCAGCCCCAGCTCCCTAAAGCTCCCAGGCCCCATCAGTGCTGAGTTCCAGCACATTTTGGCCCTGTGGGAATGCAAACTCAGAATTGCCAGACCTCCTGATTTTTCAAGAGAAATCAAATCCAGAATTTTATGTGAACCTCCTAATTTTTCAAAGCTCTATTTATTTAAATAAGAAAAAAAAAGCACCTTTTGGGCAAATGAATGCATCTATGGCACACCCCTCCGTAGGTGATATTATTTTACATCTAGATTTTTTTTCTTCTATAGAAGTAACAGTTTTCATTACTTAAAGCACTGAATACAGTCAAGAGGAGGAACGGGAACTTTGTATACCCTAGATTTCCTTTAGGAGCACAGAGTTCATGATCAAATTCTTCTAGAAAGGGTCTTTGCCAGGAGTAGCCTTCGTTAACTCACTCATTCACTCATTCAACAAGTATTGACTGAGCCTCTATCACATGCTAGTCTCTGTGGCAGGCACCAGGCCACAACCAGGACTCTGATCCAACCAGATCAGAGCCCTGAGCTCAAGGCCTTCACATTCTGGTGTGAAGACAGGTGGTACCTAAGCACAAAAGATCATTAGGAATAAGTGTTCTGCAGAGAATGAGGGAAGATGCTGACTTACGATTTAGTAGCCAAGGAATGTCTGTCTGAGGTGGCAGCCTTGAAACACAATGAATGGTAAGACAGAGTCAGCATGTGATCCAATCACAAGAAAAGAGCATTCCCAGCAGAAAAGATTCTTTGCAAAGGCCCTGAGGCAGAAATGAGCTCAGGCTGTTCAGGAATCCAAAATAAAGCTTGAGGGTCAGGAAGATGGTAGGCCAGGAGCAGAAAGGTGAGGCTGGCCAGTAAGGCAGGACTTTGTAAACTTTGGATTTTATTGCAAGCATTAAACAAAGCCATTTG
This sequence comes from Cabassous unicinctus, assembly GCA_029593785.1. Classification (NCBI taxonomy): domain Eukaryota; kingdom Metazoa; phylum Chordata; class Mammalia; order Cingulata; family Chlamyphoridae; genus Cabassous; species Cabassous unicinctus. Next base: position 1,700 of record JAQZBX010106271.1, read on the forward strand.
TGGTATGTAAGTAGGAGACATATATAATCCGACTTTTATAAGGCTCTTTTTATAAGGCCACTATGACACTAGGTCATAGAGGCCAAAAGTAGGAAGAAGACAAATAAGTCAGCTTCTGCAGTAGTCCAGGGAAGGAACGATGGGGGCTCAGATCAGGATGGTGGCAATGCCTAAGGAGAGTACCCACCATAGAGGTGGCAGAATTTCTTCATAGAAGGTGGGAGAAAGCAGGCAATCAAAGATTCACTCTTAGATTTCTGGAGTACTTGACCATCACTCATTTACTTGTCCCTTATATTGCAGCATCCAATACAATTGACCATTCTTTTTTTGAAATACTTTCTTCTTTTGGCTTCTATGACAACAAGCTCTTCTGCTTTTCTTCTACCTCACCGGCCCCACACCCCTTGCAGAACAAATACCAACAGTGCATTGCTTATCTCTCATCACGATGATGCTGCATAACAAGCAACCCCCGAATCTGTGATTTGAAATGATGCACAATTACATAGCACTCAGGTTTGTCAGTCAGCTGTGCCATGTACCTGGTCTCGGTGAGCCTCACTCCTGCAACTCCATTCAGCTGTGGTGAGGAGGGCAGCTCGTTGATTTTGGTTGGTTGTTGGCTGGCTGCTGGCTAATCTAGAATGGCTTCAGCTGGGACAACTGGGGTGGTTCACCTCTGCTCCCAGGGCATCATCCTCCAGCAGCCTAGCCCCTGGTATGCTCCCATGGTGTTTACCAAAGAGCAAGAGTGAAAATGCACAAGGCTTCTTGAGACCCAGGCCGAAAACTGTCACGGCCTTCCCTCTACCACATTCTGTTGCCCAACTACATTGTAAGGCCAGCCCAGATTCAAGAGGTGGGAGGATAGACTCTGCCTCTTTGGTGCAAGGAGAACTGCAAATCCATGTGGAAAAGAGCATGGAAACAGGCAGGGTAAAGAACTGGGAGCACTGATGCAGACAAACACAGACGGTTACTCTTCTACGACTCTGTGTCGTCCAGTACGGTAGGCATAGCCGCAAGTGTCTTCAACTTAAATAAGAGCAAATGGGATTTGAAATTCGTTTATTTGGTCCTACTAACCACATTCCAAGTGATCGGTTGCCACGTGGGGCTGCCAGCTACCATATCGGACGGTGCGGATGGAAAGCGTTTTTATCATTGCCGCGGTCCTGTTGGACAATGTTGCCCAGACGTCACCGCAGTGGCAGAGCCACGTAAACGTGGGCTGGGGGAGGGGGTGGTTTCCTCTCCCAAAGTGCAGACCCAAAGCCAGTTTCCATGAGCCCCGAATGTGCCCCTGAGCAACCCCGAGGCGGCGCAGGCTTCTTTCGCAGAGCCCCTGAGGCATCCCAGTAACCAAGGCAGCGATTCCAGGGCCTGCATAAGCACGGGAAGGAGGCTTCCCTAACCATCATAATTGGGCATAAAGACTTAGACTCTGGATCGGGAGCAGAGGGAGGCTGCGTTTAGCCGCGCCAGGATGGTGATTTGTGGAACACTGTTATTAAGGAGCCATAAGCACCCTCTAAGTGCTGTACAATTTACACATTGCTGAAGCAAGCGGCCTTTTATTTCACAGGCAGAAAAGACAGCGAGGCTGGGCTGCTCCACGGCCCGTGGTCCTGCGCGCTCTGCTCGCTCCTCTCCTCTGAGGTCTCTGCTTCCCTGCCCCTTCCAGCCAGCGAGCCTTTCAGGACCAAGGACAGTGAGCTGCCTGTTAGGTTTTCCCCTGGGAGCTTGGCAATCATTTTTTAAAGATAATAACCAATGATGGTAAGAAGGACAGTGAGAGTGGAAATCAGTGCAACCGTTCTGGTAAAGCCGGGTAGCAGGCGTGAAGAGAGTCCCTTGGAGATTAAAAAGAGAGAGAGATGTTCCGGAAAACATGTTTGTTCAAGGATGTTTATTGCAGCATTGTTTATAATGGCAAAAAAATAGAAACCAGTTAAAGAGCCATTGATGCTCAAAAAAATGTGGTGTTATTTTCAGTGCAGTACTGTGCATACACACACACACACACACACACACACACACACACACACACATAACGCTCAGGAAATGCTGTTAAGCAAAAGCAGGCTATAAACCAATATATTTATTATTTTCCTAGCTATGTAATATTTATGCATATATATGTATTGAAAAAAGGGCTGAAAGGAAATATGCCTATGCCAGTGTTTGCCCACCAGCACCCAGCTCCAGGGAGACTCGATAAATATCTGTCAATTGACATTATCTGTGGGAAGGGAGATCAAAAGTAATTTTTATTTTCTTTATTGTACTTTCCTACAGTCAGGATGTTTTATGTTTGTAACCGGAGTTATTAAAAGTTATTGAGATTATGGATACACAGGGAGCAGCTTTCAAAGGGATGCAAAGGAATGTAAGCATTGTCTAAAAGGAAGAGATAGAACGGAAGCCATTTCAGGAACAGGACTGGCACGGGCGGGGTTGGGGGAGCCCCCCTGTGGTCCTACACACCTTCTGGCCCTAAGCCACGAGCGTGTGTGAGACTGTATGTGTTTTTCAGGTACTACCCAATGGGCCACCCAGCTTCTGTCCACCTCTACTTCCTTGCCGACCACTTCCAGGGCTTTCTGATCAAGCATCACGCTACCAATCTAGCCGTGAGCAAGCTCGAGACCCTGGAGACGTGGGTGATGCCAAAGAAAGTCTTCAAGATTGCAAGCCCGCCCAGCGACTTTAGGAGGCTTCAGTTTTCCGAGGTAAGAGGCCAGGTGCTGTCCTCTCCCCTCTTAGAGACCCCCATCTGACACGTGGTAGGTGCAGATGGAGGAGAAGGTTCTCCCGCCCTGAACGCTGGAACCAGAGCCTTAAACAAGGCAAGAGGAGAGACAGGGTGGGCTATTTAACATCTGGGGACCAGATCAGACTGGAGCCTCGGTCTGTCAATTCTGGTAGAATTTCTGCTCTTCTTCATTTTTTGTCTTAGCCGGTGACTCCTAAACCTGTGTTCGTACAGACTAGTAACAAACCAGTTTCCTAATGAAGTAGTTTCATTAGCCCAGTTTTCAGGTTGGAGAAGTGAGGCCCATAGAGATGCAGCGATTTCTTGGATCATAGCTAAGGAAGCAGAAGAACTCAAGGTTGAACCCAGGTTTCTGGCCACACATCCCATGTGTCTTTGTCTTCCCAGTTCCTAGTGCAGGGCTTATCTCAATGTAAGCACCAGGTCATTGTCCTTGAATGGAGGAATGGATGGATGGTGGATGGATGGGTTCATGGGTCCACAGAGCAGTTCCCCCTCCCTTGTATGGCATCAGCTTTTAGTCATTTTGCTGGCTGAGGACATGGACCTACCCAGCACCACCCCTGTAACATCACTGCCGCCTCCAGGCCCATAAGACCCTACCTGATCTGGCCTCTGGCCTCTTTTTCTGGCTAACACTTCTATCTGTCAAACAGGCTGAGCTTGTCCCTGCCTTTGCACATGCTGGTCCCCCAGTCTAGAACACAACACCTTTCCCTGCATTTTCACATTCCTATCTTCTTTGTCATTCTCCTCTCAGTCCAAAGGGTCCTTCCGAGAAACCTTTCCTGACCACCCAGATTCCCCACGATAGCTGCATTCCCCGCCCCACGCTTCCCTATTTCATTGTTTTTTCTTTGCCTTTGCCATCTATGATTATCTTATTTGTTTATTGGATCACATCTACGAGACAGCTGGGACTCTCTCCCATTCACTGCTGTATCCCCCATCTATAGAAAAGCACATAGCATGTGTAGATGCTGAATGATATTTTTGAATGAACAAGTGAATACATTTGGGTTGTGATGCTGGAAGGAAGAGGAAGCATGGTAAAGCTCAGCAGGGGATTCCCCAGCACCTGATTTCTGCCCTGTCCCCATCAGTAAGTAGCTGAGGAGGTGATCCATCCCTGGATTTAAGCATTACCAATGAGTGCGGCTGCTGGGTTAGGAATGAAGGGTCTGATTCTAGAATATGGAGGATCTTGCAGGGCTGGGAACAGGGTGGGGGGTCCCACCTGCTTATATTTCCCTTGCTGGTCCTTCTCCAGCCCTGATGCCCCTGCCTGGCTGACCTTTGCCACACTGAATGGGTCACACATGGAACAGGACCTGGATGGGCGTTTTCTTGTGGAGCCACCAGTTTCATTTATACTTTGAATGGATTGGCTGGAGGTGACCTGCCATGAGAGCCCACTCCATCAATTACATCAGGGGGCAATTAGATGCTGCCCCCATTGGATTCTGTGCTGGGGGCCCAAGCAGCCATTTGAAGACATGCGTGTCCCATTAAAGAGATGGATGCCTGGTGGCTGGGCACCTGTTTACTGGCCTGCCAATGTGTGACCGGAAGCCTCCGGCAGTGACAAATGAGGTTGTCCATCCCACGGCTAGTGATTTGTGAGGTACCTACTATAGGTCTGGTGCCCTTGGCACCAGAACCACCAAGAACTGTGGCAGACTAATAGCGTGTGATGGCAGAGAGTCCTAAATCTTGCATTTTAGACTTTTTCTTAAACTCTTAATTATTTTTAAGGACAAAGGTTGTAAAATTGAACAAAGAAAGAAAGGGAGAACGACAGAGTCACTCTGTGGGCTGTTGGGAGTCACCCCCTTGTTCGCACCATCCCCAGGGCCTTGCATAGTGCCTGGCTCACGACGGCTGGTGAGTTTTATTGAACACTGAGATAGGTTTCTCCATCCCATGAGAGCCCCATGCTATTGGCTTAGAGAAAAGATGTTCAGTCCTTTCAGAAGACCGTCATCAAGTGCCTGTGTACAATGTGCTGGGATCAGGAGGTACAACAATGAGCCAGAAGGATGAGGTCCTTGTTCTCGTGGAATTGCAGTCAAGTGGGGGCAGCCAGGCGATGAGTGAGTAAAATAAATGAACAAAAACATTTCAGCTAATGACAAGTATTATAAGGTGATTGAGGAGAGCATTTCTAAGGCGATAACTTGAGAGCTAAAACCTGTAAAAGAGCCAGCTATGAAGAGATCTGGGGGAGTGGCATTCAGGGGACAGAGAAAAGAGCACGTGCAAAGGCTCTGAGGCTCCAGGAAGGGGCTTGGCATACACAAGGAGCAACAAGGAGTCGATGTGGCCGGAGCATAGTGAGCAAGAGGGAAAGTGGCAGGAGAGGAGGTCTGAGAGGGGACAGGGGGCCAGACTGAGAGGGGACTTGCTAGCCTTGGGGAAAAGTTTGGATTGTACTCTAAGTGCAGTGGGCAGCCTTTGCCACGTGGGTTTGAGGCTGGGGAGCAGCATGTTAATCTTGAGCTTGAACAGTGTTTAAATTTGGGTAACTGATCATTTGCAGTGATTGGCTGTGGACTTCCACAGGGAGGCCCAGTGAGATCTAGAAGACCAGCAATGGAGCTCCATCCCAGGCAGCCCCTCCTTGGGGGGCGCAGCTGGCTTTCTCCTCACTCTCTTGGTTTAGAAACAAAATCCAGGTTTCCCACTGTCGGCTGCTCCACAGCTCTTCTGCCAGGGTTGTCTTCTCTTGAGAACTCAGACTTCAGAGAACTGCTCACCCTCATTTCTTTGGAGATCCAAGAACAATGGTCTGGTGGATCCCCACACTCCCCTGGCTGGTCAGAAATCCCTTCCTTAAATAGGGCCTCAAAGTAGTTTTGTCATCAGTCACCTAGTTTGTTCTCGTCTTTTGGAAATGCAGTGTGTGGAAGGCCTCAGTGTATGGGGAGGTCCTTATCCTCAGCCCCTACTCATTCATGGCACAGATATATATACTGAACACCTACTATGCGCTCAACACCAGCAAACGCTTTGATATGGGTAAACTAGATCTTGGCCTGGGAGGTAGGCACCAAGGAAGGCTTCCGGGAAGAGGTGACGCCAAGACTGCGATCTGGGTGAGTAGGAACCGGCCGGGGGAGGGGAGGGAAAGGAAGGGAGACTGTTTCAAGAAGAGGGCTTGGCGTGGGCCAAAGATCGCGAGCCAGGGAGAGATTCCTTCCCACGCGGGCGCTGAGAGGGATGCAGAGCCGCCTGGAGCAGAGGTGAAGCAGGGGTAGCGAGGGGGACAGAGACGAAGCTGGGGTGGGGCTGGGCCACAAAGGTCTCACGGGATGCGGGGAGGAGACCAGACATTTCCTTAAGAACAACGAGGAGCCAAAAGAGGTTGAAAGTAGGAAAGTAACAGGATCAGGTTCCTTCAGGAAAATCTCACAGACCTTGATGGCTAACTCGCTCATTCAATCGTTTTTCCTCCCATAAAGAATATTGTTTTAATTCCTGCCGTGCTCCAGGCACCGTGCTGGGCCCCAGGGAGACTCAGGGGCAGCTAGCCCCCACTGACACACAGGGAGGAGCAGCGGCTCCTCCAGAAATACTGGAGCAATGTTTCAGCCCAGGGAGACACCCCCCACGACAGCTCCCTGGGCACAGTCTTTCCGCTTGGTGTGACGGGGCCTTGAAGCAGGGCGCGTACCCACAAATGTCCGTGTGTGGTCGCCACCCTGATGAGTAGCCGGCGTTCAGTGCGTGTGTGTTGGATGAATGAATGAGTGAGCACATGAAGGAGTGAATGAATGAATGGGAGGCAATATAGCACAAAGGGTAAGAAGGTCATCTCTGGGGTCCCACGGTGGCCCCTGTCCCTTCCTGGCCGTGGCGCTTTCTCATGAGTTTCCCCACTTGTAAGATGAAGAGAATGACGAGGGTCTCGCCTTCATGGAGCTGGGAGTATTAAATGAATGAAGGCATCCAAGCGCTTAGATGCCCACCACACTGTGAGCGCTCGGTCAATACTAGCCGTGGAGCTCTGTGTCCTGGGTAACGAATGGACACAGCAACCCGAGGCAGGAACGGCAAGAAAGCCCATCAGTCCTGTTTGCCCTGTCTGGAGGAGATCGTCTCAGGGCTAGATGCATACACTCCCACCTGCACCCCAACCCGTGCACACACACCGTTAGAGCTGTGGCTTTCGGGAAGACCACAGGAGCGGTGTGAGCCTTGCATTCTGCTCTTTACCATTTACCAAGCAACCCGCCTACTGTGCCTTCAAGAGCACTAAATGAATCCTTTTGATCCGAAATTGCAACAGAGCTCAGTGTCAGGAATCAACATTGCTCATCCTTTTGTTTTTGTTTTTTTGTTTTTTCGGTCAAGTCATTCACTCGTTCATTCATCCAGTGTTTATTGAGCATCTACTGTGTGCTAAGCACTGGACTGGGATCCAAGAAAGTGGAGAGCAAAGCAGGCGAGGCCCCCATTTTCATGGCGCTTATGTTATAACACAAAAAATAAAAGCATTGACGAGCAGCTCTTAGTGCTCATCGCCACTGGTATAAAGAAAAGAAAGCGGTCATGTAGGACAGAGTGTGACGGAAGGGCCATTTTATGGCGGGGGTGGCAATCAGGGGCAGGTCCTAATAAGGAGACCTCAGAGATAAGGGGCTGGCTGTACAGAGATGTGAGGAGAGAACCTTCTGTTCAGGAGAGATGGTGCAGAAACCCTGAGGAAGCCAGCCTGGTGGGCTTGAGGGGCCAAAAGAAAGCAAGCATGGCTGCCTTGCCATGAGCAAGAGGGAGAGATGGTCGCAGAGGGAGGCAGGGAGGCAGAGCTGAGCCCTCGAAGCCATCGTGAGAGGACCAGCTCAGACACTGGGCACAGTCGGAAGCCATAGAAGGCTCGCGCGGCGAGGGGATATCTTACCAGGTCTTTCTGGCTACTGGTGGAGAATCAATTGCAGGGGCAAAAGCGGAAGGAGGGAAGCCAAGAGCAGATTCCTCACAGGTCAGAGCCACACACCCCCACTGGCAGGAAGGCTGGATTATACAACCATCTCCCCATCCCTGGGGTCCGGCTCAGAATGTTTTGAGGAAGCCAAACCCAGCTCTTCCTGGGAAAGCCATTTTAACTCATGCAAATGATGGATGATGCTGAGGGGCTGTCCTTTTTCCTAGTTTATGATTGGACAGCTCTAAAACCCGCCGCTTCCTTCATGTTCAGAAATATTACCGCTAAATGGAAGTGTGTGATCTGAGAAACCTGGGGACCAAAGTGGAAACCATGTGTACTTGTTGAGTGGGAGGGCATATGTTTCCTTCTAACGGCACATGTGGGCATGCATTCATTCATTCATTCATTCAGCACACATTTATTTTCAAAGCACACTCAGCTTACCAGGCACAGGTGGCATCGTGCTCTGCAATCCTCCTGACTAGTCCAAATCCAGTTCTTCTGCTTACTAGCTGAGCGACCTTGGGCAGGTGCCTTAACTGGAGCCTGGGTTTCCTCATCTATAAAGTGGGGAGTTGGAAACCGACCGAGCAGGATCCCAGGCCTTTCTGGGACCCGGCACCCCCTTTCAGGCCCCTTGGTTTCAGGACTCACTCTCCCGTTCCAGGTCGGCACCGACTGGGATGCCAAGGAGCGGCTGTTTCGCAACTTTGGGGGTCTCCTGGGGCCCATGGATGAGCCGGTGGGCATGCAGAAGTGGGGGAAGGGGCCCAACGTGACGGTGACCGTCATCTGGGTGGATCCCGTCAATGTCATCGCAGCCACCTACGACATCCTGATCGAGTCCACTGCCGAATTCACCCACTACAAGCCCCCTTTGAACTTGCCTCTGAGGCCAGGGGTCTGGACAGTGAAAATTCTCCACCACTGGGTGCCGGTTGCAGAGACCAAATTCCTCGTCGCACCTCTGACCTTCTCAAACAGGCAGCCCATCAAACTAGGTGAGTACTCCCAGTGTTTCTGCGGGGGAAATATCCCATCCCCTGGAGTAGGCAATGCTGCTGGATGGGGCATGTGGCTTGCCTCGGAGAACAGTAGTCCCTGCTCTCAGTAATCGTTTTCCTGCTCATTTGCTATAAAGAACCATCTCGTTTTCTACCTGCGCACTGAAGTGGCATCATCTGTTTTTTAGATACCTGGTGGAACGTTCCCGTTTGGACTTCCAGAAGTCCTTATTCACATTTAAGACAAGATAGGAAATAACCCCAGGCAGATAGTGAGTTTTAGCAAATCTTGTCCACTATTGAAAAAATAATAATTAAAATTAGGAAATTGTGTTCATCAAACTAGTGGAAGATAT
>JAQZBX010106272.1:0-10764 GCA_029593785.1 Cabassous unicinctus
CTTGAATAAAAGGGGGAAAAGGTAAAGAGAAATGAGTTCACGTGGCTAAGAGACTTCAAAGAGAGTTGGGAGGTCATCCCAGAGGTAATACTTATGCATACCTCAGTAGGATCTCATAGAACACCAAAGTGGATATCACCCCACACTGAGGGACCCCTGAGGGCTCTGGTGACACCCAGGTCCTATACAAGTGGGGATATCCCCAGAGATTGATGCCTAATTAGTGGGCTCTTCATTGGCATCTGTGTTCCTGAGAGTGACAGAGTAGGACTCAAATAAGTCCTCCCTGCACATGGTCCATCAGTCCCTTCTACTCAAACCTATATGTGATGCAGGAGTTTTTAGGTGTACTTCCAAAGACTGTTTCCTCTGGCCCACCTATGTGCCGGCTGTGCCTGGAATCTCGGTGGAGCTGCAACTCCTACCCTACAGCTCAATGGACTCATCCAAGTAACCTGGCGAGGAGATGACGATGGGCAACAGCCATCCCAGGGAATGGAGAGGGCCTGCAGCTGAAGGTAAGATAATCCCATCCACTATATCCATGGGATATAAGCCCTCTCTCACTTGGAGGTGGACTGGACATCACCTTCCAAGTCCCCTCAGGATTGGGGGAGGAGCTGTGGACTAGAGTGGACTTGGTGGTGTTCTGTTGTAGACATATTGTGATTCAAGAAATGGAAGAAATTGTAACAGTGAGGTGGAGCCAGTGGCCACTGGACATTTGGGGGGCAGGGAGAGGAGGAGCAGTTGAAATACTGGGGCTTTTTTGGGACTTTGGGGGTTGTCCTGAGTGGCGAAGCGGCGACGGATGTAGGCAATTTTCCATCAGAATATACCATGCAGAACTGGGTGGTAGAGAGTGTGGTCTGTGATGTGAACTGTGGTCTATGCTCAGTGGCAAGGCCCCAGGACGTGTATATCCATTGCGGGTGTACCACACGGATGAGGAATGGTGGTGTGGGATGTTGTTGGAGGTGTGGGTGATGGGGAACATGGGAATCCCTGTAATTTCTGAGTAATATTTAGGTAATCTAAGCACCTTTAAAATATATATATATATATTTATATATATATATCTATAACAAATAACATTTATGTAAACAAAAGCACATATATGCATATGTATTTATATATCATTTTACAAATATTGGTATGTATTGTGAAATAGTTAATTTTTACCCACAATTTAAAAAAAGGAAAAAAAATAAAAAAAGAAATGAAACAATAACAGAATAAAGTTGAAAACATCACAATAAAAAACAATGAATTATTAATTTTTTAAAAAATTTACCTGTGAAGCCCTCTGTTCCTTGGCACATTTTTTTATTATTATTATTATATTGTTTATTTTTAAAATTATTTCATTTTCTTATTAATTTTATTTGGTTATTTTGTTGACTTCATTTTTGGAGAGGTTTTGGATCACAGAAGGGTCACAACAGTGGCAGGGGAGGATCACTGGTGTGGGGTGTCAGTGATGAGGGGATGCATGGGAAGGGGTTCACCTGGGGCATGCCTATAAGGCATATGAATATGTTCATGTGTTCATGGGGCATTGTCTCAGTGGGGGGAGATCCACACAATAACAGAAGGAATATTGAATTCCCATCCTGGGGAGTTCTGCTACATTCTCTAATAGGACAGCAAGAATCACCCAAATGCAAGGACGGTGCCTAATGAAGGAAGACAGACCATTATGCCAGGCCCTTGATATTGATGATTGTACTTTTGAACATTTTCTTGTGAAATTGAAACTTAGCCTTGTATTATATATTGCCTAATAGTTACCTCCTGAAAGCCTCCCTCTTGCTCAAATGTGACCTCTCTATAATCTAAATCCAGCATATAAATGCACTACCTTCCCCCCAGCATGGGTCATGACACCCAGGGATGAGCCTCACTGTCACCAAGGGATTATTACCAATCACCAAGTAGCAAGGAATCTGGAGAAATACCTTGACCAAAAGGGGGAGATGGTAAATACAAATGAGTTTTTATGGCTAAGAGATTTCAAAGTGTGTTGGGACTCATTCCACAGATTACAATTATGCAAGTCTCAGCAGAATCTCATTGACTGTCACAGTAAACAGTGCTTCAAATAGTGGGGCTCCTGAGGGCTCTAGAGACATCTGGAAACTATAAGCAGTGCAGACAGCTCAGGAATTTGGCACCCTGTCAACTGGCCTTCCTTTGGAATTTATGCTCCCCAGTGTAACAGAGTTATACTCATTTATAGTTTCTCTACACATGGCTCTTCTGCCCCTTTTATTTGAACCTATAATTAACACCTTTATCAAGGTGTTTGATAAAGGTTTGTCCAAGAGACTTAATTCTTTGGTCCTCCCATATGCCAGTTGAGCCCTGAATTTCAGAAGAGTTGCAATACTTACTCTGTAGTTCATTGTCTCACCTAGGACAACTAACAAGGGGATGATGATGGACAGTGCCCATCCTAAGGAACAGAGAGTGTCTGCAACTGCAAGCAAGATAGTTCCATCCATCTGCCCCATGGGATCTAAGCCCCCTCTCAGTTAGAAACAGAGTGGGCATCCCCATTCCAAAATCCTCAAGATTGGGGAATGAACAGGGACTAAAGTAGACTTATTATTATTCTACTATAGACTTATTATTATTCTAGCAATGGAAAAGCTCTTATCATTGATATAAAGGCAGTGGCCACCAGAGTTTCTGAGGGATGGGAGAGGGAAAAATAGGTGTAATATGGGGGCATTTTGGGGACATTGGAGTTATCTTGTATGACATTGCAGCTCTGAATACAGGCCATTATATATTTTGTCATAACCTACAAAATTTTGTGGGACAGAGTGTAAACTATCATGTAAACTGTAGTCCATCATTAGTAACAATGCTTCAATATGTGTTCATCAATTTTAGTAAATGTACCGCACTAATGAAGGATGTTGTTAATGTGGGGATGTGTAAAAGAGGGAGATAGTAGGCATATAGGAATCCCTTATATTTTTTATGTAATATTTATATAAGCTAAAGCTTCTTTATAAATAAAAAATTAATTTAAAAAGAATATGGGGTATGGAAAAAATATATCAAATACATGCTATGGGTCATGGTTAGCGGTAATATTCTAATGATATTATCTCATAATCTGTAACAAATATTCCACAATGTGTTGGTGAAGGGTTGTTGTATGGGAATTCCAGACATTTACATGATAGTTTTGTAAGTTCACAACTTCTGTAATAAAAATGTATTTTTAAAAAGACAAATAAAACATGAAAAAAAATACTAACAGACTTTTCCATGGAGCTAGCCAAATTGATACTCTAGTTCATATGGAAGTACAAACATTTGATAATACCCAAGAAAACAAGGAAAAGTGAAGGTTATGGTGCCTACAGACATCAAAACATACTCTAACCCTCTATAATTGAAATTGTGGAGTGGCCTCTGGGGAAGACGGTGGAGTAGGGAGCTCCAGGACTCAGTCCTTCCACCAAAACAGCTATTTAACAAAGAGGAACTGTCTGAAGCAACTGTTCTGGGGCATGAAGGCCAGAAAAATGCTGTAGAGCATCCTGGGAAGAGTGAGAGTAAAAGGCTGATAAACTGCAGTAAAGAGCAGTGAGTGACTTAATCAGTGCATTGGCTACCAGCAACCATCTCCCACTGTTGTGGCAGGCCCCCTTGGGATGGAGTCCCTGGTTAACTGCTACTATCAGAAAGGGAAGTAAAAATCCTCTTCCCCAATAGCAGAGGTAGGCACAGCTGAGCACTGATCATGGCTTTTTTTTTTTTCTTTTTTTCTTTTTTATTTTTTTAAAAAGATACTTAGATTACATAAATGTTATACAAAAGATATAGGGATTCCCATATGCCCCCCTCACTACACCTCCCACAACTTCCCACATGGACATCATTAGTGTGGCACATTCATTGCAATTGATAAATGCATCCTGAGGCTTTGCCATTAAGCATGGACCATAGTTCACATTGTAGTCTACCCTCTCTCCCACACAGTTCTGCATGTTGTGTGATGATATAAAATGGCCTATATCTGTCATTGCAGTGCCACTCAGGATGATTCCGAAGTCCCAAAAAAGCCCCCATATTACAATTTTTTTTCCCTCTCCCTGCCCCCAGAGCCTCCAGTAGCCACTGGCTCCACATCAATGTTGTAATTTCTTCCATTGCTAAAATCACAATACGTCTATAGTAGAATACTATTAAGTCCACTCTAGTCCATAGTTCTTTCCCCAGTCCCAATGATTCTGGGATGGTGACATCCACTCCACCTCCAAATGAGAGGGGGCTTATATCCCATGAAGAAGATGGATGGGACTGTCCTGCCTGCAGCTGCAGATGCTCTCCATTCCCTGGGACTGCCGTTGTCCATCATCATCTCCCCGCCAGTTGTCCTGGGTGAATCCAATGAGCTGTAGAGTAGGTATTGCAACTCCACCAAGGTTCCAGGCCCAACTGGCACATGGACAACCCAAAGACTCGAGTCTCTGGATGTACACCTACAAACACCAGCACCAAGTATAGGTTTAAATAGAAGGGACAGATGAGCTATGTGCAGGGAAGACATAATTGAGTCCAACTCTGTCATTAAGAGCACAAACTCCAAAGTAGGGCCCACTGGCAAGGCACCAAACTCTAGAGCTATCCACCTGACCATAGGATCTGGGCGTCTCCAGAGCCATCAGGAGCCCTACTATTTGGGCTAGTATCCACTTTGGCAGTCTATGAGATCCTGCTGAGATGTGCATAAGCATTACCTCTGGGATGACCTCCCGACTCACTTTGAAGTCTCTTAGCCATATAAACTCATTTGTCTTTACCTTTTCCCCCTTTTTATTTGAGGTCTTTTTCCAGTTGTATTGCTAGTTGGTGCTTGGTTGCAATCCCTCAGTGCCAAGGAGGCTCATTCCTGAGTGTCATGTCCCACGCTGGGGGGAAGGTAATGCATTCATATGCTGAGTTTGGCTCACAGAAAGGCCACATTTGAGCAACAAGGATGCTCTCAGGAGGCAACCCTTAGGCACCCCATAACAGTAGGCTAAGTTTCAATTTCTAGAAAGCTCATAAGCATAGTTATCAATATCAAGAGCCCATTAGTGGATCATCCTCCTCTGCCAGGCACTGCCCTTGCACTTGGGGGACTGTTTCTGCTCCCTTAGAGAATATGGCAGAGCCCTCCAGGATGGGAATTCAGTATTCTCTCAGTTATTGTGTGAGTCTCTACCCACTGTGACAATGTCCCGTCAACATTTGAACATTTTTTACATACCTTATATGTGTGCTTAGGTGAACTTCCTCCAATGCATCCCCCATCCCTGACACCCCACACCAACAATTCTCCCCCACTGCACTTGTAACTAAAGCATCTTCAAAGATGAGGCCATTACCATAGCCATATACAATTAATATGAAAATGAAAGAATAATGATAAGTTTAAATATGAGATAAAATACATAAAAATTTTTAAAAACTAAAAATTAAATTAAATTAAAAGATTGGGACATTTAAAAAAATGAAAAATGTTTAAATTTTTTTTTCACATTTTGCTTTTCATCACTGCAATATCTGTCTGTACCGTGGCACCTTCCCCTACTCATTCCTCAATGTCCCACTATTTTTCATTTTGTTTTCAAAGAAGTTTTAGGTCACAGCACAGTCACACACAGAATACAGGAGACTCTCATATACTCAAAATCCTTCCCATTTCCTCCCCCCCCCATATTAATACCTTTTTATATGTGGATGGTACCTTTGTTATAACTGATATACAAATAGTGAAACATAGCTACTAAACATGGTCAATAATTTACACTATGGTTTACAATTTTAGACCATAGACTTCTATAAATTTTGATGATATTTACCAGGTCCTGTGTCCATCAATGTAAGATCATGCAGAACATTTCCACTGATCACTCAATAACCCCTGTTTGATTTATTCTATTCCTCCCTCTCCCTCCCCCCAGGGCTCATGGTGACCCCCTTGCTTAACTTGTTGAATGACAAGATTCATAGTTACTTGCAACAACACTGAGGTCTTGACACACTGGTTTGTCCTCCCCTTTTAGGAACCCTTGCTCTCTAGAGACTCCTGGCTGTCTATTTCTGAACAAATCAGTCCTCCTGAGGATGGGAGTACAAATCCTTCCCGCTCATTATTTGGGTCTCCACCCACTGATACAACACATTATGACAGAATGGTCACTCACATACTCCCTAGAAGCTCCAGGTATGCCCTGTCGTGAATGCCCCCCACCATCCAACACCCTAAACCAGTAACACTTCCTTGTCATATTGCCATAAGAGCATTCCCTACTTTGTATTTTCAACCACATACCCACAAATCCTGGCCCCTCTCCCAACTCTCCCCCAGGTACCCTGGACCTTTTAACCCACCCTTTCCAATCTATCCACCCAACCCAATAATATCATTACCCTCCTTTCATATCCCTTCAATAAGCAACTACACACTTTCACCTTAACATCGATTAAGTCCGTATGGGTGATGGCTCACATCCTTCTCCTCTCTTTCTATTCCTTGAAAACCTATCTTCCAGACAAAACTCTCTGAGTCTGCTCAATTTCCTTAATTTATTTCATCCTTCAATGCCTGGCTATCCATGTTATCCTGTGTGTTAGCACTTTGTTCCTTTTTACACCTGAATAATATTCCATTATATATATGTACCACATTTTGTTTATCCATTCATCTGTTGATGGGCACCTGGGTTGATTCCAACTTTTGGCAATAGTGAATAATGCCACTATGAACATTGGTGTGCATATACCTATTCGTGTCTTTGCTTTCAATTCTTCGGGGTATATACCCAGCAGTGGAATTTCTGGATCATATGGAAGTTCTATAGTTAGTTTTTTGAGGAACCATCAAACTGTCCTTCATAATGGTGGACCATTCTACATTCCTACCCACAGTAGATGAGGGTTCCCATTCCTCCACATCCTCTCCAACACTTATAGTCTGCTGTTTTTTTAATAGCCACCATTCTAATTGGTGTAAGATGGTATCTCATTATAGTTTGGATTTGCATTTCCCTAATAGCTAGTGATGTTGAGCATCCTTTAATGTGCTTTTTAGCTACTTGTACTTCTTTCTCAGAGAAGTGTCTTTTCAGGTCGCTTGCCCATTTTTAAAATGGGTTGTTTGTCTTTTTATTTTTAAGGAGTAGGATTTTTTTAATATATGCAAGATATTAGGCTCCTATCAGATATATGGTTGCCATATATTTTCTCCCATTGCGTAGGCTGCCTTTTTATTTTCTTGATAACATACTTTGAGGTGCAAAGGCTTTTAATTTTGAGGAGATTCCATTTATCTATTTTTTCTTTCACTGCTCGTGCTTTGGATGTGAAGTTCATGATATCATTTCCTATTACAAGGTCCTGTAGATGCTTCCCTACATTATCTTCCATGGTCTTTATGGTTTTGGCTCTTATATTTAGATCTTTGATCCATCTTGAGTTGATTTTTGTATAAGGTGTGAGATGGTGTTCCTCTCTCATTCTTTTGGATATGGATATCCAGTTCTGAAAGCATCATTTTTTGAAGAGGCCATTCTCTCCCAACTGAGTGGGCTTGGTGGCCTTGTCAAATATCAGATGACTGTATATGCAAGGATCTATATCAGAACTCTCAATTCAGTTCCTTTGGTCAGTATGTCTATCCTTGTGCCAATACAATGCAGTTTTGACCAGTGTAGCTTTGTAGTATGTTTTAAAGTCAGGTAGTATGATTCCTCCAATTTCATTTTTTTTTCAATATGTCCTTGGCAATTCGTGGCCTCTTACCCTTCCAAATAAATTTTGTATATAGTTCTTCCAATTCCTTAATGCTTTGTTGATTTTTATTGGGATTGCATTAAATCTGTAGATGAGTTTGGGTAGGATAGACATCTTAATGATGTTTAGTCTTCCTATCCATGAACAGGGAATATTCTTCCATTTATTTATGTCTTCTTTGATTTCCTTTAACAGTGTTGTGTAGTTTTCTGTATATAAATCTTTTACATCTTTAGTTAAATTTATTCCTAGGTATTTGATTCTTTTAATTACTATTGTGAATTTTTTTTTCTTGATTTCCTCCTCAGATTGCTCATTATTGGTGTACAGAAATGCTACTGATTTTTGAGCACTGATCTTCTAGCCTGCGATGTTACTGAACTCATTTATAAGTTCTAGAAGCTTTTTGTAGATTTCTCATGGCTTTCTACATATAGGATCATGTTGTCTGCAAATAATGAAATTTTTACTTCTTCCTTTTCAATTTGGATGCCTTTTATATCTTTTTTGCCTCAGTGCTCAAGAAAGTACTTCTAAGACAATGTTAAATAGGAGTGGTGACAGTGGGCATCCTTGTATTGTTCCCAATCTTAGAGGGAAAGCTTTTAGGATTTCACCATTGAAGATGATGTTAGCTGTGGGATTTTCATATACACCCTTTATCATGTTCAGACCCTTGGTGACCCTTGGTGATTTCCAATTTCATTCCATTGTGGTCAGAGAAATTACTGTGTAAAGTCTCAATCTTTCTTTCTATGCATATCTTTGCTGTGTTTTTATCAGGAAAGGGTTCTGTATTTTGCCAAATGCTTTTTATGCATCTATAGAGATGATCATGTGATTATTTTCTTTCGATCAGTTTATGTCATGTATTACATTGATTTGTTTTCTTATTTGAGCCATCCTTGCATACCTAGGATGAAACCCACTTGTCATGGTGTATAATTCATTTGATATGTTGTTTTTAGCATCTAGGTTCATTAGAGAAATTGGTCTGTAATTTTCCTTTCTTGTGGTATCTTTGTTTAGTTTTGGTATTAGGGTAATGTTAGCATCGTAAAATGAGTTAGGCAATATTCCTTCTACTTCTATTTTTTAAAGAGCTTAAGTAGAATTGGTGTTAACTATTTCTGGAATGTTTGGTAGAATTCAGCTGTGAAGACATCTGGTCCTGGGCTCTTCTTAGTTGGGAGGTTTTTTATAACTGAGTCTATTTCTTTACCTGTAATTGGACTGTTGAATTCATCGATTTCTTCTTTCATCAATGTAGGCTGTTTGTGCATTTCTAGAAACTTGTTCATTTCCTCTAAGTTATCATTCTTGTTGGCATATAATTTTTCAAAGTATCCTCTTATGATACTCTTTATTTTGGTAGGGTCAGTAGTGATATCCCCTTGCTCATTCCTTATTTTGTGTATTTGCATCTGTTCTCGCTTTTTCTTTGTTAGTCTGCCTAAGGGTTTGTCAATTTTATTGATATTCTCGAAGAACCAGCTTTTGGCTTTGTTTATTCTTTCTAGTGCTTTCTTATTCTCTATTTCATTTAAATCTGCTTAATCTTTGTTATATCCTTCTTTCTACTTCTCTTTGGTTTAGTTTGTTGTTGTTTTTCCAATTCCTCCAAGTGTACAGTTAGGTCTTCAATTTTAGCTCTTTCTTCTTTTTTATTATATGAATTTATGGCTATGAACTTCCCTCTCAGGACAGCTTTGGCTGCATCCCATAGGTTTTGATATATTGTGTTGTCATTTTCATTTGTTTCAAGGTAGTTACTGATTTCTTCTGAGATTTCCTCCTTGACCCACTGTTTGTCTAAGAGTGTGTTGTTTAACTTCCATATCCTTGTGCCTAACCTGTTTCTCTGACCCTTGGTGATTTCCAATTTCATTCCATTGTGGTCAGAGAAATTGCTGTGTAAAGTCTCAATCTTTCTGAAGTCATTGAGAGTTGTTCTGTGGCCTAGCATGTGGCGTATCTTGGAGTATGATTCATGTGCACTCAAGAAGAATGTAAATCCTGCTGTATTTGGGTGTAGTGTTCTGTATATGTTTATTAAGTCCAGGTCCTTTAATGTATTGTTGAGAGCCTTTGTTTCTTTACTGATTCTCTGTCTAGATGGTCTATCTAATGATGATAATGGTGTATTAAAATCCCCCACTATAATTGTAGAGGCATTTATTTCTCCACTCCTTTTTTCCAGAGTTTGCCTCATGTATTTTGAGACACCCTGATTAGGTGCATAAATGTTTATGATTGTTCTCTCTTCTTGAGAGATTACCCCTTTTACTAATATATAGTGTCCATCTTTGTCTCTTATGATAGTTTTGCATTTAAAGTCTATTTTGTCTGATATTAGAATAGCTACTCCTGCACTTTTTTGGCTATTGTTAGCTTGTAAAATGGTTTTCCAGCCATTGACTTTCAGCCTCCTTCAATCCCTGGGTCGAAGGTGGGTTTCTTGTAGACAGCATATAGATGGATTATATTTCCTTATCCATTCTGCCAATCTGTGTCTCTTGATTTGTGAATTTAATCCATTAACATTCAGTGTTATTACTCATAATGAATTTTTTACTTCAGCCATTTTTTCTTTGGGTTAATGTATGTCATATGTTGTTTTGTTTCTGTTTTTGTCTTTTTAGTTGTTTTTAAACTCTCCTCCAACTCTCTTTCCCTTGTTTTTTCCTTTCAACTTGTAGAACTTCCTTTAGTATTTCTTGAAGTGCAGGTTTCTTATTGACATACTCTCTTAATTTCTGTTTATCGGTGAATATTTTGAACTCTCCATCATTTTTTTTATACACAAATAGCATTTACTTAGTAGCAGATGTTTTTTTTCCTTTTTTAACTTTATTTGTGCATTTAATAATTGAAAGTAGAAACAATTAAAAATTAAAAAGTAAACACAGATGAATAAATATATACATTTCTCCATTAAATGTAATGGATACATATTTTTAAAAA
>JAQZBX010106273.1:0-10764 GCA_029593785.1 Cabassous unicinctus
TGTGTGTCTTCTCCGTGTCTGCTTATTTTCCCCTCACTGTGAGGTCCCGCTGCATCAGCGCGCTGCGCGGGCCAGCCTGCCTGCCCTCACAAGGAGGCCCCGGGAAGTGAACCCCGGGCCTCACACATGGTAAACGGGGCCTCTTTCGGTTGAGCCACACCCGCTTCCTGTTGTGAGGGCTTGCTGCATCAGCCCACTAGGCTGCGCGGGCCGGCCTGCCCTCACAAGGAGGCTCCGGGAAGCGAACCCGGGGCCTCCCATATGGTAAACAGGGGCTCTATCGACTGAGCCACTCCTGCTTCCCAATAATAATCTCTTATTCATGGTGTTCTTGGACAATTAAACGAGGCATTTGCAAGCACAGTTCCTGGCATATAGAGCACCCTTGATAACTGAATTTTTATTGCTATTACTGCAGTCATCAGATGTCTGTTGATGGGAATCTGTACTCTAGGGGAAAGGTAAACCTGCTAACCTGGTGAGTTAGATAAAGCATTTTGCTTTGAAAGGTCACTGGTAGAAGGCAAGCCCAGTGTGCAGTCGGTGAGGTGTGACTGCAGGACGACAAGAAAATTTGGGGTTTGAAGTAACAGCCCCCTTTATCCAAGCAGAAAACAGAGTCTGACGCAAGCAGTGCTTTCTAAATGGTTGTGAATGGAACAACCTACCAGGAATATTTTCCATCTGGAGTACTGGTAATTAACCTAATGTACGTATCTTTAAAAAAAAAAAAAAGACTAAGCTGCTGGAAAATTACAAGAGCAATGGAAAATAAAAAGGGTGCCCTGAATGGGTTAAGGGCTGTATTGTACTTGAATTCAGAAACAAGTGTTGGTGGTTGGAAAAAGTTAAAGTAATTAATTTTTGAGTAAACTGTGTTAGAGTACATTTATTGGGGGGTGGGGTGGGTCTCTAATGCTATGTTAAATCTATGTACTTCTAGATCTAGAGTCTTGATCTAGCTCACCTAGTACCGTCCAGGCTCTATAGAAATTCCCTTAATATAATTTGGACCTTGAGAAACTCAGAGAGAAAGTAAAAACCATTCCAAGAAACAATATTTTTGACTGTATAATATTTTGGTACCTTGTTTTTCATTGGCCTTTTTATTTTTGTTTGTGCCATTTTGCACGCTTGATTCCCTTTATGCGTTACTGCTCAAAACCTGCAACCCAATGGCTAGAATTTTATGTTAGTCAGTTAAATTCAGGCAGCATTTAATGAGTACCTGTTGTGTACCAGGCAGTTTGCTGAATGCTGGGATGTTGTCCTTGCCCTCCAGGAGTTCATAATCTTGTCAGATGATATCAATCAATGATAATCACAGCTAACATTTCTAGAGTACTTACAATAGGTTCAGTAACTGTTCTGAGTGCTTTATGTGTTTCATACCTAATCCACACAAGGACTATGATACAGGTACTATGATTATTTTGTTTTACAGATAAGGACCTGGAGGCACAGAAGTTCAAGTAACTTGCCTAGAGTTGAGTAGCAGGGTGGGAATTTGAGTCTAGGCTCTTTGGTTCCACTGTGCCAGACAGCCCCTTACTTATAATTTGGTTATAAGTAAGAGTTAAAACCCACTCTTCTTTAAACCTCAAAGCACAACTTAAAAATCTAGTAAATCCACTGAGAACTCTAGTTATATTTGTGTGTTAATATTAAAAACACATATCTGCTTGTTCTTCGCTCAATTAGCTTATAATTTGACAAATGAAATTGCTTTAGTAACACCTTTATAAACTTGATTAGAGTCCTAAACCATACTTAAATTAATATATCTGATTCCCTTAAGCACTTCACTCTTCTCCTAATAAGTAGGTCGGATGCATAAGCTTTTTGGTTTCCTTAGGACAAGACTAATTTGGAGGATGTTGAAGAGAAAATGAGAGATGAGGAAACAGACACAGTAACTAGAGACAGTGCTTTCAAGGGAAGAGAAGCAGAGAAAGGGAGCCATAGCAGGAAGAAAACAGGTGATCTCGAGGTTTTTTTTTGTTTTTTTTGTTTTAAAGATGAGAGATACCAGCCTTTTCATGTGCTGATGGGAATTATTCTGTGGAGAATGAGACCCCAGCGATGGAGGAGGCAGGCTGACCACGTGTTGCTCTGTAGGCCACTTCTAATCCTAGTGAGGCAGACGTGGCAGCCAGGGAAGGCATGGCCTTACCAGGAGCAAGGAGCAAACATGATATAAAAGTGAAGCCCTGGAAACAACCGAAATGTCTAACCTAGAGGAATTAAATATACAATTATATAGCAATGATTATTAGATATACATAGATGGAGCTACTATTCAGCCACAAAAAATCAGTGAGAGATTCTATATTAATTGATATGGAAAGATTTTCAAGACTTAAATGGGGAAAAAAGTACTTTTTGGTGAAAAAATATGTAATACACAGAGTTTGTCAGAGAAAATTGTCTGAAATGTGGGACTACGGGTGATTTAAAAATTTCATTAGACTTTTCTTGTTTTCCAAATTACTTCCCCATGGTTTTTCTTTTTTTTCTTTTTAAAGATTTGTTTTTTTAATTTATCCCCCCTTGCTGCTTGTGCTCGCTGTGTCCATTTGCTGCATTTTTCTGTGTCAGCTTGTCTCCTTTTGTTGCATCATCTTGCTGTGCCAGCTCACCGCAGGCCATCAGCTCACTGAGTCGTGCTGGCCGGCTTGCCTTCACCAGGAGGCCCCGGGAATCAAACCCAGGGCCTCCCATATGGTGAACGGGAGCCCAACCAATTGAGCCACAGCTGCTTCCCATCCCCATAGTTTTTCTACAATGAGCATATATTACTTATATCTTTTAAAAAATCATTCTTAGAATGTCAGTGAGTTCAATCCATGTATATCAATCATAAAGTATTGCTATATTTTTACTTTTTAAGCCATTTTATTTCAGGTTTTCTGTTTGTTTTCCCTCTATTCCTACTCTCTCTTTGATAGATCAAATATTCCACTAGTTTGAAAGTTATACTTTCTATTTTTATTACTCTTGTAGTTGTCCTTAACCTTTAATTTTTTAATTGTAATAACATATATAACTCAAAACTTCCCATTTTAACCACTTCCAAGAGTATAATTCAGTGGTATTAATTGCATGTACAATGTTGTGCTACCATCACCAACATCTATTCCCTCAACTTTTTCATCACCTCGAACAAAAACTGCACCCATTAAACAATAACTCCCTGTTCCCCTCACTTCCTCTGACCCTGGTAGTCCCTGGTAACTTGTATTCTACTATTTGTCTCTGTGAACCCTTAATTGTATAAAATCCTTACTTATGTTTGTTTTTCCTATTAAGTTTTAAAAACTTTTATATTGCCCTCTTTCAAAAACGACGATTGTTTTACATGCTCTTACCTCACTCGCCACCCCTCCAAAAAATGTATTTTGATTTTTCAAGCATGTTCTGGAATTGCTATGGATTTTCTTTTTTGTTTTATTTTGGACCATATTTAGGCAACACTAAACTTATTTACTTATCCTTATTTCTAGTTTTATAGTGTAGTCTGGAATATGTCATTCTTCTTGCTAGAGTACTTAAGAAGGTCTGTGTGTGATAAGATTTCTGAGGCCTTGTATTCCTGAAATACCTTTATTTTACTCTTGTATTTAAATAATAACTGGATATAAATTTTAAGTTTGACGTGTTTATCCTTCATACCTTTGACAGTATCACTCCATTGCTGCTTAGATCCGGCATGCTTTTGAGAATTCTGGAGTCAATGTGATTCTTCCTTTACCTTTATAAGTGGTTTGCCTTTTCTCTATATACACATTGAAATTTTTCTCTTTCTTTTTGTTGTTTTTTCATTTCGTTATAATGTGACGGTTGATTATTTTTTCTTTTCTGTCCTTTTTAGCTTTCTTTGAGAACTTTCAATCTGAGATCTTACATCTTTCTCCAAATCTAGAAAATCTTGGTTATTTCCTCTGTTTTCCCCTCCTACTTGTTTCCTCTCTTTCTGGGTCTCCTATTATATAGCTATATTGACACTTCCACTTTTGTTCTCTCTTTTCTTCCTATTTTCCATCTTTTTATCCCTTCCTAATGTCTTTTGGGAGAGTTCCTCAACCCAATCTTTGGCTTTTTTAGCCTAGCTACTAGATTCTTTCTTTGGACTCTTATGGTTATCATACTATTAACTCCAATTGGTTCTTATTTAAAACTTGTTCATGGTTCATGTTTCCTGTTGGGGTCCCTTATCTCTTTGAAGATATTTAATATGCCTGTTTTATTTTTTTTTTATTCTGGTCCAGTAACTTTATTTTGGCTGATACACATGGTTTGCTTTGTTGTTTTTCTCTATAGCAGTTGTGCTCCCATGATATCTTCATGTTTTTCTCTGTGTGTTCATTTTCCTCTGAGGTGTTATAGCCATCTCATCTGTTGATGTATCCCTGAACTATCAAGCCAAAGCATGAGACTGGATGAGCTCACCTGGGGAGGGAATGCAAATAGAGAACAGGGCCAAGGAAGAACCCGAAATAGGTACTCCAGTGTTTATAGGTTGGGGAGATGAAGAGGAACTTGCAAAGGAAACTTGAGATGGAACTATCAGAAAGGTAGGAGGAAAACCAGATGGGTATTGTGTCCAGACATTAAAGGAAGAAAATATTTTAAGTATTTAAACAGATCTACTGTTTAAAATGCTACTGATAGGTTAAGTAAGATGAGGACTGAGGATTTACCATTTTCTTTAGTAACATGAAGGTTATTTGTGACTTTGATAAGAGAAATTCCAAGAAACGATGGTGGGGAAAACCTGATAGGAGTAGAGTCCAGAAAGATTGGGAGGGAGTTCCTTACAACTTTTGGTTTGGCACTGCCCGATTCACAAATAATTTGTTGCCCAAATAAACTTTAACAACAACAACAAAAAGATTGGGAGTAGAGGAGTTGGAGATTGCAGGTTCAGATCGCTTCTGTAGGTTCTCCTGTAAAGTTAAGAGCAGAAGGAGGTCATACGTGGAGGGGGATGTAAAGTCAAGAGTTTGTTTTCTTTTTGTTTTGTTACAAGGGGAGCAATTATAGCCTATGATAATGCTAGTAGAAAATGATCTGGTGGACATAAAAAATGGATGATTCAGGAGAGAGAGGGG
This sequence comes from Cabassous unicinctus, assembly GCA_029593785.1. Lineage (NCBI taxonomy): Eukaryota > Metazoa > Chordata > Mammalia > Cingulata > Chlamyphoridae > Cabassous > Cabassous unicinctus. Next base: position 5,112 of record JAQZBX010106273.1, read on the forward strand.
AGAAAATTCTTCAGTAATGATACTGAGAGAGGGATCCAGAGCATAAAAAAGGGTTTGACTTTAGCTAAGAGCTAGAATAGTTTGTCCATAGTAAAAGATTAATGTTTTTAGGCACAGATGAAGGTAGATGGGTAGATGTTGTGGGAGCTTGAGAAAGTTCTCTTTTGATAGCTTCAGTTTTCCCAGTGGAATTGGAAGCAAAGTCATTCAGCTGAGAGTGTGAGGTTCATGGAGAAAGTGTAGTTTTGAGGAGAGAGGAGAAAGTATGACATAGTCTTTCAGGAGAGCGGAAGAATAAATGATCTACAGAAATATAATAGGGTTGTTACTTAGTATTAAGGGCTCACTTGAGTTAGTGAATTTAAAGAAAGTCATTAAAGTGGTGGGGTTTTTCTCCAACCTTGCCCAGGTGCAAGGGTGTAAACAAGGAAGAGGCAGAGAGTTGGATTTAACCAGTGGTTTAGTCAGGCAAGTAAGATGAGGAGAGAAGGGTAAGGGAGTTGAGGGTCTGATTAAAATGATGGACAATGGAATGAATTAACACTGGATTGGAAGGGAGAAGAGGGCATAAGGGTGGTAGGTACAATGAGTTGAAAGTGAGGCAAAGGATTATTAGAGTTGGGGTACTAACAGGAGTTATCTGAAAAGACAGGAGGTAGTAGTTGGTGAATTGATGTTTGAAATTGAGATAATGGAGGGGTTGCAGCAATTGTGAATGACAAGGCCAAAGTAATGACCATTGTATTAGTCAGCCATAGAGGTGCTGATGCAATGTACCAGAAATCTGTTGGCTTTTATAAAGGGTATTTATATGGGGTAAAGCTTACAGAGAGTCCAGCTTTGAGGTTGGTTTCTCACCAAAGTCAGTTGCCATGTGTTGAAGCAAGATGGTTGCCGATATCTGTGAGGGTTCCACCTTCCTGTCTCTCAGCTACAGGCTGGCATAGGGTTTGTCTCTCTTTCTGTGGCTGCAGGATCAAAGTTCTCTCCTCTTCCATGTCGTGACAGAGTTCTCTCGTCTGGCATCTATGGAGCTCTCTCTTCCCATGTATCTTCTTCTGTGTTTCTGTGTGAGTGTCCATTTATATAGCCCACCAAGGGGGTGGGGACTCAACCCTGAGTTACATCCTAGTGACGTGGTCAAATTAAAGCCCTAATCTTAACATAATCAAAGACATCTCAGCTGAATCTAATACAATCAAAGGGGTTCGTACCCAGAAGAACAGTCCAGTTTACAAACATAATCTCTCTCTTTGGAATTCATAAATAATCTCAAACTGCCACACCATTGAAGAAAGTGACTGAGTTAGGATGGAAAATAAGAACATTAACTTATTTAATGTAACTCAGTGGTTGAGCATGTGCTTCCCATGTATGAGGTCCTGGGTTCAATCTCTGGTACTTAAAAAAAACAAAAACGCGAAACTTCTGTTTCTGCCATGATAGAGTAACAGGACCCAGATTTATCCTCTTTCCTTAAACAACTAAAACACTGTATAAAATATACTGCAACAGCAGTTTTCAGACATTGGACAGCAGGCAGTGTAGAAAAGTGATCCTTGGGGCGGATGTGGCTCAAATCCTCCCGGTAAAAATAAAGAAAAATATAGAAGGCGTGCAGGCCTCCAGGCCTTGTGAGCGGGTGCGCCATCAGGTCCTGTGAGTGGGTGAGCCCTCCAGTCCCTGCTGAGCCATGCAGCAAGATGATGACGTAACAGGAGAGAGACATGGGGAGAGCCAAGATGAGATGCGCTGAAAAACTAGGAACTAAGGTGGCGCGGGCTGTAGGATACCTCTCTCCCACATCGGAGGTTCCCAGGATTGAATCCTGGTGAAGCCTGGAGGAGAAGGATGAGAAGAAAGGACAGGAAACAGACACAGAGAATTGCCCAGCGAATGGACATAAAAACAGCAAAAACTGGGAGGGGGGTAAAAATGGATTAAAGTAAAATAAATAAATATTAAAAAAAAAAAAAAAAAAAAAAAGTGACCCTTGAGAGAAGGTGAGCCCTACTCCAATGGTTGCCCCAGCTCACTGTCTGGAGGTCATACTGTAAGAAGGGGAAACCCAAACAGAGCCTGGAGATCTCCCTGAGTTGAGAATTAAGGGAGGCCAAAGAGGCTGGAATTCACAGTGGAGATACTAGAGAATAGAAAGCAGCACAGAGAAAGTTCCAGAGGAGATGTGTAGAGGATGCCCTTGAGTCTTCAGCAGAGCACGATTGAATGTATGCATGTGAGGAAACCAACCAAAACTGGGGAAAGACAAAGGATGGCCTGAGTTTCTTATGGTGACTGACAAAAAGGGCACGATGAGATCATCCTGATGGTTCGAAGGCAGACCATGGTGGGGAGGCGTGAGTATTGAGGAAGGGGGAGGGGAGTGGTCTTGGCGGGGACACACAGGGTTCTGGGGCTCCCCCTGGACTCTCGATGCTGGAGGAGACCTGCAAGGGGGTTGTCGTACTCCAAGCGTTGATTCCATTTTGAGTCCTGCAGTTGAGGCATGGAGTCCTGCAGAGAGTTAGACTTATCACTGTTAATAATCCAAGAATTTATCGTTATCCTTTTTCTGTGGACTTCCTCCAGAAGAGCACAGCTCTAATTTATGGTTTCAAAACAGGATTGCTTTAACAAAAGATGCTTCACAGCAAATTTGTTAGAAAATATTGGTTCCTCTAAGTAAGGACCACCTCTTCTGTTTATGTATTTTTGTAGTAATTTCAGCCTAAATATTAGATAAATTTCCAGTAAAGGAGATTTTCCAAGGCCAAATTAGAACTCTCTGAGGTCAGGGAGAGATTCATCTCCATGCTCCTAGGGCCAGCTACATAGAAGGTGCTCCGTAAAGATTTGCTGAATGTGCGCATTTTGGGGTGAAATGTGACATTCTATGTAATTAAAGACTTCAGGTGAATCTCATCATGGGCACTGAGACAGCCAAAATTCTGATTTCTCCACGTTTAACTAGAACTGTGAAACTGCAACTTCTTATATGTCAGTTGGGCGTGCTAATTTAGGGTTTTCTTTTCTTTTTTTTTTTGGAAACAAATTTTATTGATACATATTAATAAAGCATGCAATTCATCCAAAGTGTACAGTCAGTGGTATTTTAGGATTTTTCTTATTGGTTTGCAGTTGTTGATTTTAAATTCTTTTCTTATGTTAGGAATGATAAGTAAGAACGCACGACTCCATTCATGTCAGGTTAGTGGCTTAAGGTAAGGGAAGAACAGAGCTCTTTAAAGAGACTGTCCTAAGATTTATTCAGATTTTAATTTCATTATCTTTGAATAAATAATACAGTCACATTATTGAAAATTTAAAAGGCTCAAAACTGTAAATTCTCTCCCTCCCACCTCTATCTGCAAACTGTGTTCCACAACACCCCCTGCCCTGCCCCAGGTAACCACTCTTAAAGTCGTGAGTTAACCTTTTAGGTTATAGAACAAGTTAGGAACTAGTAATAGGACATGCTCAGTAAGTTAGCCATTATTGTGTACCAGACATTGTGCTGAACATTTTATATGTAATTTAGTTAATCTTCATAGCAACCCATTGAGGAAAATATGATCATACTTTTTCTTCACTGTTCAAACCTCCTCCTCCTCCTCTGTCCGCCATCCTGGGCTGATGACCCTGCTTTTTACGTTGTTTTCTGCAAACCATCTTCTCTCTCTCCTCTTGTTAAAGTTGAAATGTCCCCCTGATGTGCTCTGGATCTGGTGGTGTGCTGGAGCTAGCTTCTAGCTGCTTGAAAGGCTGACTGTCCTGTGTTTATCTTTACTCCACTCTGTATTCAGTGACAGCATGTTGGTAATGTGAGATTGGCCATGGTGGGAGTATTTATTCCATATTTACACCATGGAAACTGACATTTCAGGGCTATTTTTTTTTTTTAGAGTGTTGGTTGTTAAATATTTAGCAACACACCATCATCTGGATCCTTCCCTCCCCTTTTACTCTTAGTTGGTCCATTAAACAACAAAGTTAGCTGAAGTATGGAATCATAAAAAATTAGACTTGCATAACTCAAATATATTATTTTGAAATAAAACAAATTTGTAGTTATTTGACTAAATTTTAAAACTTTCAATTATGAAAATGTTAAAAAAAATACAGACAAGTCATATAATGAACATATCACTTATATTTGAAAATTCTTTTTTCCTGAATCATTTCAAAGTAATTTGCGGACATCATGACACTTCACCCTGAAATGTTTTCAGCATACATCTCCTATATAATCCTAATTCCATTATTACTCCTAAGAAAATTATAATTCCCCCAAACTATTTACTACCCAGTCCATATTCAGATTTCCCCAGTTGCCCTCAAAATGTCATTTATAATTTTTTTTTTCTTAACAGGAATCCAGTCAAGGTTTGTGCATTGCATTTTGTTACATAGCTTTTGTCTCTTTTAAGTTAGGGTAGTCCCCTCTCAGTTTTTTCATCAATTTGACATTTTTCTTTTTTTATGTTTCAAACATATACAAAGGTAGAGAAAATAGGCAGTGAACCACAATATACCCATCACCCAGATTCAATAATTATCAAAATTTTGCTACCTTTGCCTCATTTATCTTTTTGCTTTGCTAAAATATTTTAAAATAAACTCAAGGTAACATGCCATTTTATCTTCCTAATTCTTAAGAAAAAAAGAGGCATTTTCTTACATAACCAAATTGCCCATTAAAACATCAAGTAAAATTAATAATGACATTGACTTTAAGAAACTGGGCTAATTGTAGAGTGCCCTACATTTTGGGGTTTATATTGTTCTCTCATGGTATCCTTTAACTCATTTCTCTATCTTCTGTATTTCCTATATACTTGGAAGTTAGGTCCAAATTCTTGATTCAGTTAAACACTTTTTTGGCATGAATATTTCATAGAGAATGAAATGTACTTTAGAGTATCACATTGAGAGTCACTTAATGTTTGGTTGTCCAGTATTAGTGATGTTAAATTTGATCACTTAATTAAGGTGGTGACTGCCAGTTGTTGCCATTACAAAGATTTGTTTTCCCCTCTGGGATTAGCAGTAATCTCTGGAGTGAAATTTTAACACCATATAAATACCCTTTTCTCTATCAACCTTTCCCCTAATGGTTTTAGTAGCCATTGATATTCTTTGCCTGAATCATTTCATTATTTCAACAACTACAGAAAAATGGAATTGCCAATTTTCTAATGTAGGACCAGGGCATTTTATTTGAGTGTGGGTTCACTAAGTTTTGTTTCCTGTCATCCTGTATGAACCACATCCATAGCATATTTTCTCTAAAGTCTAATTTTCCTTCCTTTTCATTTTAAGTAAAACAAGAATGTAATGACTCTTTATTTTTTATTTATTTATTTTTTTAGGAGGTACCAGGGATTGAACCTGGGACCTTGTACAATACATCCACCCCCTTGTGTTTTTTTGTTTGTTTGTTTGTTTTTAGGAGGCATCAGGAACCGAACCCAGGACCCCCCATGTGGGAAGCAGGCACTCAACTGCTTGAGCCACATCTGCTCCCCACCCTGTAATGATATTTTAAAAACAATATAAGGACAGAATCTTTCTAGATTCTTTTTTTTCACCTTTTTATCATGCTTGGCTTACCCACTCCTAATTTAGTAGCAGGTGTTTGGTGTTTTTTTTTTTT
>JAQZBX010106274.1:0-10764 GCA_029593785.1 Cabassous unicinctus
AGATTACCCAAATATTACTCAGAAACTACAGGGATTCCCATGCTCCCCACCGCCCACACCCCCAAAAACACCCCACACATCCATTCCCCATCCGTGTGGTATTACACCCGCAATGGATATACACATCCTGGGGCCTTGCCACCGAGCATAGACTACAGTTCACATCACAGACCACACTCTTTCCCACCAAGTTCTGCATGGAATATTCTGATGGAAAATGGCCTACATTCGTCGCTGCTTCGCCACTTAGGACAACCCCCAAAGTCCCAAAAAAGCCCGAGTATTTCAATAGATCTCACCTGATGTTTAGTAGTCACTCTGAAACAAGCTATATATAATAGGAATAAGAAACTCTGCAGGATAGAATCATCAGCCTAAATGACTAGAGAAGAAACACAGGGAAGTAAACACTCATGTAGTCAATCTTCAGCTCCTGTTCTTGGGTAATCTTTCTGTTCCTGTTTGTCTCATTTAAAAAGTACTGTGGAAATGATTGGGAGAGGATCCAGCCATGTGGGATTGTAGGAAAGATGCCTGGCATGTCAACAGTAGAAATAATGTGTATGTGCATAACGCTCTATGTGTTTAATATATGACTAAAAATGTAGCTCAACTTTAAGTCTGTGGTTTATCTGTTGTGGTTTCCATCAATCTTAAAGGAACAAATTATCTGACAGTTTTAGTATTTTTTGATCAAAATTCATATAATACCATTGCAATTTCTGTGCTATTTGCAGATATCAAGTATCCACATGCAAACTTGGACCATGAAGAAAGTGAACAACATGACAGAATGTATCCTGCTCGACCTGACACAGAACCCAGATGTGTAGAATTTTTTTCTCATGTTTACAGTCATCTTTTTAATGACCCTGGCAGACAACCTACTCATTGTAGTGACAATTGCCCAGCCCTAAGCTCTCCCATGTGTTCTTTTCCATATTTCCTGTCTTTTCTAGATGGCTCCTTACCTTCTCCTACAAACACCAAAATGATATTTGACTTTCTCATTGAAAAGAAAATGATCTCTTTCATTGGGTGCATGAATCAGATTTTTGTGCTACATTTCCTTGTGGGACATGAGATCATTCTGTTCACTGTGATGGCCTATGACCACCACATGGCCATCTGCAGGCCCCTGCACTACATGATCACAATGAACTGGTGGGTGTGTGACTTATTCTTGCCCTGATGCAAATCCTTTTCAATATATGGTTACCTTTCTGTGTCCCCAATTTTACTGAACATTTCATGTGTGATGTTTACCACTGCCGAAGCTCTCCTGCACTGAGACACACATTCTTAGACTCCTTGTTGCTGCCAAAAGTGAGTTCCTCTGTGTGTTCAGTTTTTGTATTGCTATTACCTCCTGTGTCCTTATCCTTTGCTCCCTTAGATCTCATGGTTCTGAAGCATGGTGGAATGCTCTCTCCAACTGCTCTCCATATATTACTGTGGTTGCTTTATTTTTTATACCTTGTATATTAGTATATCCTCATCCCATGACAACCTTCACCACGGATAAAGTAGTGACTGTATTTTATATTCTGATAACAGCCATGTTAAACCCTTTAATCTACACCCTCAGAAATGCAGATGTAAAAATTGTAATGAGGAAGCTCTGGAGCTAAAAGTGATTGAGGTTAATAATTCATATAAACACACAAGACAAATCAAAAACTTCTCATATCATAAGAATAAGCCTCTCTAAAGCAAAAAATGATTGTCTTGCAGTAGAATGTTTATGTTAAGATATGTATTAGTACCTTATATGGAAACTTATTTGTTTCCTCCTTCATAAAATATCAATATGCAGTTAAATGGGTACTATGCATTCCTCCAAATAAGGACTTCTTTGTATATACAAAGTATTGATCAAAGAGATATTGCTAATTGATATAAATTGATACAATATTTGTAAATCCTTGGATTTATATATTTTATAGAAAATTATCTGCAATCTTTAAGTACCAGTAATGTACTTAAAGTATATTAAAAAGATTTATGGATAAGAATTTTATTGAAATGGCATCATTTCAACCCTAGCTCCTGCAGTCAGGATAGAATTATTTTTGTGGTAGAAAGCATCAAGCAGAAATGAATGATTCTGGAGGAAGGAAAGAATGTCATTAAAGCATGTGTTTTGCATACCACTGCTTCCTTTACCTCAGAAATATTAGTTTCAGCTCCCAAGACCAAAGTAGCCTATGCTGTTTATGCATACTGGTGGATCTAATGAAAAGTTTCGCCCTAGAGGAAAAAGACATTTGGGAAGGGATTAAAAATCCAGTTCCCTTCTTATCCATATGGAATCAATGATCAATTAGGTGGTGTTATTGTGTGACATATCCTGAAATCCTAACTAAGGATTGGTCATATCCAGTCCCTGCTGGCATGCTCTTACAGGGAAAGAACACCAACACAAAGGGTTCTAACAGGTATTTGGTGAAAATCATTGCTGGCTCTGAGTTGAGCTGCTTCAAATCCCACTTCTGACACCATATAATGTTGTCAGTGAAATAACAAACAGTTGTTAAGCAATTAAAACATTCATTTGGGATCTTAGAAGTTCAATTTCAGAACACAAATTCAGGACGCAACTTAAGTTGTGTCCAAGTAGATACTTTCAGGTAAGATAAATAGATATGGAACTTCTTATGAATCTGCCAACCTGCTTAAGTCTAACATTCTGCTTTACATCAATCAAAAATGATATCACCAATTCTTATGTATGTTTGTCAGCACTTCCTATGTTGAAATTTTAAAAAATCATTTTATAAATGTATAGTGAAAGCTTCTTTTGGTTTTAAATTGCTTTTTCTGTATAATTAATTATGTTGTGTATCTTTTAGCTGGTGCATTATTTGCCAATTATATATCTTCTTTGTTGAAGTATACATTCAAATCTATTGCCATTTTACATTGAATTTTCAATTTTATTAGTATTGAAATTTGAGAGTCTGTATAAATTGTGAAAACAAGTCTTATATCAGGTATGTCATCTGTTAATATTTTCTCCTTTTTTGATATTTGTCTTTTCATGTCCTCTTAATGAAGTCCAATTTATCAATGTTTTGATTTAATTGATCATGCTTTTGTTGATTTTTGTTGAATTTTTTTTTCATGTGTTCCTTACTAGTATTTTATAGTTTGGGTTTTAACATTTATGTTAATTATCAATTTTTGGTAAATGTTTATTCATGGTACAATGTATTGATCAAAGTTCAATTTTACAAACGTATTTCCAATTATGGCAGCTCCATTTTTTTTAGATCAGCATCATACATTTTATAATACACTCATATTTATATGCAAATTTCATGTTTACAAGTACAAAAGGCAAAGAACTGCAAACAATCTAAGGAACTTCATAATCAACCACATTCAATAGTTAATATTGTTGTCCTGGTTCCCCATTTTCTACTTTAAATTTCATCTAGCTTGTGGACTTCACTTTTAGAGGTTGGAAACTGTGTAGTTCTGCACATATCTGTGTTTCCACAGATATGACATGAGACTCCATGTTTCAGGTCAAATTGGCTAAAAGAAAGCCATCATTTGCTGGTTGAGTTTCATTACTAGTGAAAAACAAACTCTCTAGGGTTTCAAAACCAGAATTCATGGTTTGTGTTTCTGTACTGTTCAACTGAACTTTGTGTTCTAGATCTGGCAGAGTTTTAGCAGTGGAAATCCCTTCAGTTTGACTTTCTGTTTCAGATGAATCAGTGCTCATAGAAAATCTGTGCAGAGACAGATGAAGCTACTGTCTAAAAATTTAACTATGCCTGTGTCTGCACATCAAATATTTCAAGGCCTAAGAAGTTAACATTTCCCCTACAACCAAGGGACTGGGAAGAGGTGTATACAAGTAAAAAGTCAGTTTGGGTTTCTATGTCCAGGGATTCCAAGATTGGCTCAATGTTCATATTGCTAAGTTCACTTTCTTTTGTTTGAGTTTGGGTATTTGAGGCAGAAAGGAACTTTTCAATACAAAAATCTATTCCAGGATTCTGAGTAGGGGTATATGGGACTGTGTTTTAAGTTCAGGGTTCGTGTCAGACAAAAGATTGTGATTATCCAATGTCTGATCAGGCAGGTTACTTAATGGTTTCTAAATCGCTTAATAAATCTGTGTTTTGGGTCTGATTATCTATCATGATTTGTGAAGGAAGCATCCTATTTTGTTTATGGACACTCACAATTGGGACAGATTTCTCAGTATCTTGACATAATGCCTTAAGGGCATTCTGAGGTTACAAACCAAGGTACAGTCTCTGCTACCAAACTATTTCTTATAATATTGCCTATAGAAACCCTGTATTATGAGCGGACATTCTCAAAAATGCCTTCATACATCACCACTTAGCCCATGTGCACCTGGTCATCTGTGGAACTTTGCACTCTGCTTGTTTGTGTTTCTCTGGAGATCCCACCTGACTGGAAACCAGAACCTAAAAAGGCATCAGTATGAGAAACCACTGATGAAGTTACTTTAGAACCAGGCAACAATGTTTGAGTGTTAACACTAATGGGAAGCAAAATTTCAGCACCAAATGCTCAAATCAGTTTGAGAACAAGATGACACAGAGGAATCTGGGACAACACATTGTGCAGAAGGCAGAAGGCTTTGTGAGGCTTAAGACAGATCTGTCTGCACATTGAAGAAATGCTGTTTTTCTGATATGATTCCTGAGTTTTTGTAAAGTAATATGCGTACGTTTATCCAAGTTCACTTGAACCCCTGTACTAATTCGCTAAACACTAACAAGATTCACAGTTTTTGAAAGGGGTAGGTTCTCCTGAAGAGGGCAAGCTTCTGAACCTAGGCCTAGGATTAAGTTTCTTATGGGCAAGGGATATAAGTTGATGGCATCCATGGCTGAGTCCAGATGATCGACACCACAAACAAAGGCTGAGGGGAAGAGTCTGCTGCAGGCACAAAGACAAGCATAGGAAAAAACTTCATGACAGGCAGTTTGACCAAAGCCACTTTGGGCTTTGGTAAAAGCAACTTCTGAGAATATCTTGGAACTGTTTTAACAGTTTATTTTCTGTCATTAGAGCTGCAAGAATCTTAAAAGGAAGCTACTAGCTTTATTTATGAAGTTTCTAATTCTTGAGGGTCTGGTCTAGGGGTTGGTTTATTGATCAATGATTCAGTGGTGTTTTTGACAACTTCGTGGAGTTCTCCATTTTCCTTTTCTTACCAGGCAGATTGCTGTGCTCAGCAGGGATCTCATGGCCAATTTGGTATATGTGAAACTGCAAGGCTTTTCTGTCATTTAGGGCAGCCACATGTACACTGGAAGATCTTGCCACAGGCCAACGCGAGTCCATTCAGTACCATTTGAATCACTGCACTTAATACATTTATGATTCTTTTGCATTTTCATAAAGTGTCCTTCCCCAACTTGGGGACATTCGGGCCTCTGTTCTCAAAAGCCACTTTCTGCTGACGCCTCTAGTTATGTTTGGTAAGTCGTTAGAATGCCCTCTACCATTCAAATCATGCGTGTCTCATCCTCAGAGAGGTATATGAAGACAAGTGTAATACCTGCAGGCTGTGGCTCTTGACCAGACGCATGTTGAGCGTGGAGCTGTTGGTCAGGATCTTGCTGCACCTGTGCAATTTTCCCAGGATGTGGGTGCGTACTGCCCAGGACAGCTCCTTCAAGTAAAGCTGTATCAACTCCTTGGTCGGCGGCGCTGTAGCTGTGGGGGCTACCTTGCTGCGGTGGAATGCGGCTGGCTGGCCCTCAGAGGTCCTGAGTGACGCCACAGCCCCAGGTACCGGCAGCTTCCCTCCTAGCACCAGGGGAGGCCGTGGTCTCCGACGTCAGAGCCAAGGATCCCTCCACCGCCGCCTCAGACAGAGGCCGCCATGGCCTCCGCATGGCAGCCGGGCCTAGCTCACAAGCCTGCAGCTCCATTTTTTAAATGACACCATTTATCCCTTGAAATACCTTTGCATGTTATCAAATATCAATTATCCATATAAGTGTGAGTCCATTTCTGGACTATCTGTTGTGTTTCTTAGAGCAATATGCTTATCCTTTCTCTAATACAATGCTTAATAATAAATCTAGAATACATTTATACTGAGTCCTCAACTTTGTTCTTTTTTGAAATCATTTTGGCTATACTATTTTGTTCGCCTTTTCATACAAATTCTATAAGGTACTTGTCAATTTCTACGAAAGCAATATTTTTGATTTGTTTAGAACTTTTGAATATAAGGATCAATTTGTGGGAATTTGAAATATAAATAATAATGTCTTCCAATTCATTCATGTGTTATACATCCTTACGTATTTATAGCTCTTGATTTCTTTCATCAGTAATTTTTCATTTTCATCATGTTACAGAACATTTATTAGATTTATACCTAAGGTTTACAAGGTTTTAGTGCAATTTTAAATGATATTTTAAAAATTTCATTTTCAAAATGTTCTTCCTTGTCTAATATGATAGATTAATTCTGACCTTTTCTCCTATGACCATACCAACTCACTGATTAGTCAATGTAATTGTTTTTGCATATTACTTGAGATTTTCTCTGCACATAATTATTTCATTTGTGACTACATTTCATTCTGGCCTTTCCAATATTATTCTTTTCATTTCTTTTCTTGCCTAAATGCACCAGTTAAGGCATCCATCTGGTGATAAAAAAAAAAAAAGAGGGATGGAAGCGGGCATCTTTTCCTTGTTTATCATGCAGGGAAGAAAGGATGCTGATTTTCATAAATATGTAGGATATTAGCAATTGGATTTTGAAGATACCCTGAGAAAGTTGTCTTCTATTCTTATGGTGCTAACAGGCTTTTGTCTTTTTAAAATAATAACTAGAAGTTGAATTTTGTCAAAGTATTTTTGCATCAATTCAGATGATCTTATGATTTTATTTCTCTAGCTTTCTGATATGGTGAATAATATTTATTGTTTTTGAATATTAATTCATCCTTCTATAACCAAGATAAAACTCAATTGCTCATGGTGTATAATTTTGACTTGCTAGTATCTTGTTGAAAACTTTTGCAGCAGTGTTTATGAAGGATACATGTTTGTACTTGTAGCGTGATCACTTGGTCTGGTTTTGGTATCAAGGAAATAATGGTCTCATAAACTCATTTGGGAAATCTTTCTTCCTAGTCTGTGTCTCCAAAATTTTCTGTACAACTGAAATTATATTGAACACTTGTGTTTGGTAATGTCATGAATAAAACAGTGTAGCCCTGGATATTAATTGCTGGGCGAATTTTTACTATGAATTGGATTATTTTCACAGATGAATGGATATTCACATAATCTATTTCTTTTTGAGTGATCTTTGGAATATTGAGTTTCCAAGAAATTTGTTTGTTTAATCTAAGTTGTCACATTTATGTGAATAGTTGTCCGTAATATATCCTTATTATTATTTTCATGTCTGCAGTTCTGTATCACAGCTCCTCTTTCATTCCTGATATTTGGAATTGTGTTTCCTTTCTTTCTGTTCTTGGTCACTTGGGGTAGTTTATCAATTTTACCACCATTTCTCAAAAATTTCTCAAACTTGATTTTACTGATTTTTCTTAATTGTTTGGCTTTTCAATTCCAGTAATTTCTGCTGTTATGTATATTATTTCTTTCATTGTCCTTGATTTAGATGTTATTTGCTCCTCTTTATTCACTTTGTTTAGGTGGAAACATATAATTCACTTCAGATTTTTTTTTTTCTTTTCTAGCATATGCATTTGATGGTATGGCTAACTTTAAACCCTGTTTTAGTTGTATCCAACACATTTTGAAGTTCAGAGGTCTGTTTCAGTTTAATTTTATTTAATTAAAAATATGTTATTTTCAGTTATAATATCATCTTAGACCCTTGGTATTTTATTTCCAAAATTTACTAATTTTCCTGAGATTTTTCAATTACTGATTTTAGTTCAATTGCTTTATGAGCCCTGAGAGACAACAAGAGAACTAGATTTCATAAGCCTTTCCCAAATGCCCTTTATTTCTCTTCCAGGATACATAAAGATTTTGGGCTGCTCAAGTCATGGGAACTAGATTATTTCTGAGGAGACAGGTAGCAGCTTTATGCGAAACACATGTGGAAAATTAAATAGGATCCCTTGTTTAGGTTTTAAATATGTGGATTTGAAGACAAAAAGGGTAGAAATGTTTATAAATATAATTATTGATGAGCAGTATTGAGGATGAGTGTATGATTCTGTGAGTTTCTATAGGATTCTTCTAAAATGAAAGGAAAATTTATCAGATAAGGATTATAGAAAATCAGTGCAAATTGGAACATGAGAATGTTTAATAGAGAGATTGTCTAGAATAGTCAAAATTTTTCTCCAGAAGCATTGAAGCCCTAAGTCTCATTGGGATGTATGTTTCTTGACTACACTGTCTAGTATATAAATGCATACTTTTCTTCAGCAAGGAGGACCACACTGATTGCAACAGTAAATAGTGCCTTAAAAGGGGGTGTTTCTTGGATCTCTAGAGACATCTGGGCACTATAGACAGGGTAGACAACCCCAGGAAATTGGCACCCTTTCAATGAGACTTGCCTTGGGATATATGCTAACCTGTCTCCCAATGTATTAGAGTTAGACTCATTTATCATTTTCCTACACATGGTTCTTATTTGAAATTAAAATTAGAATTATACCCATTAAATATATGTCCCAGAGACTAAAATCTTCTGGTTGTTCATATGCCGGTTGAACCCTGAATCTCAGGAGAGTTGAAACCTTCTCTCCAGTTCATCACACTCACACAGGCAAGTAACAAAATTATGATGATGGACAATGCCTATCCCAAAAAACAGAGAGTATATACAATTACAAGGAAGACAGTTCCAACGATCTGTACCATGTCATCTAAGTCCCCTCTCAATTGGAAGCAGATTAGGCATCACCGTCCCCAAATCCTCAAGAATGAGGAATGAGGAAACATAAGGGGTGAATGCAAATATGGGCCAATGTAGACATTATTATTCCAGTAATGGAAGAACTTGTAACATTGATAGAAAGACAGTGGTCAACAGAGGTTCTGAGGGGAGGGAGAGGGAAAACAGGTGTAGCGTGGGGCATTTTGGGGACATTGGAATTGTTCTGCAAGATATTGCAATGATGGATAGAGGCCATTATACATTTTGTCAAAATCCATAAAAATGTGTGGTGCAAAGTGGTAACCTTAATGGAAACTATAGACCATGGTTAGAACCAATGCTTCAATATATGTTCATCAATTGTAAAAAATGTACCACACTAATGAAAGTTGTTGTTAATGGTGGAAAGTGTGGGAGGGGGAGGGAGTGGGGTATATAGGAATCACTTTTATTTTTATTTTTATATTTATTTTTAGTGCTTTAACTATTTTATTATTTTCCTATCATAATTTTTTTAATAATAATATTTTTAATTTTTAAACGATATTTAGATTACATAAATGTTACACAAAACCTATAGGGGTTCCCATATGCCCCACCTCCCATACCTCCCACAACCTCTCACATAAACATCCTTCATTAGTGTGGCATATCACCTGCAATGGATATACACATCCTGGGGCTTTGCCACTAAGCATGGACCATAATTCACATTGTAGACCACAATCTCTCCTACACAGTTCTGCATGATATATGATGCATAAAATGGCCTATATCTGTCATTGCAATGTCACTCAGGATAATTCCAAGTCCTGAAAAAGCCCCAATATTACAACTGCTTTTCCCTCTCCTGCCCCCAAAGTGTCCAGTGGCCACTGGCTCCACATTAATGATGTAATTTCTTCCATTGTTTGAATCACAATATGTCTATAAAAGAATACCAGTAAGTCCATTCTAGTCCATAGATCTTCCCCCAATCTTGAAGGGTCTGGGATGGTGATGTCCACTCTACCTCCAATCGAGAGGGGGCTTTTATCCCATGGATAAGATGGATGGGATTATCCTGCCTGCAGCTGCAGACTCTTTCCATTCCCTGTGATGGCCATTGTCCATCCTCATCTCCCTGCCAGCTGACTTGGGTGAGTCCATTGAGCTATAGAGTAGGAGTTGCAGCTCCACTGAGATTCCGGGCCCACCTGGCACATGGACAGCCCAAAGACTCCAATTTCTGGAAGTACACCTACAAACTCCAGTAGCAAATATAAGTTTGAATAGAAGGGACAGAAGGGCCATGTGCAGGGAAGACATACTTGAGTTCAACTCTGTCACTCTCAGGAGCACAGATTCTAAAGTAGGGCCCAATGATAAAGCATGAAACTCTGAGCTATCTACCTTGATATAGAACCTGGGTGTCTCCAGAGCCTTCAGAAGTCCCACTATTTGGGGTGATATCCACATTGGAAGTCTATGAGGTCCTGGGATGTGCATAAGCATTACTGCTGGGATGAGCTCCAGACTCACTTTGAAGTCTCTTAGTCATATGAACTCATATGTCTTTACCTTTTTCCCCTTTTATTTGAGGTCTTTTTCCAGTCATATTGCTAGTTGAACTTCGTAGTAAGCCCTCGTTGCCAGGGAGGCTAATCCCCGAGAGTCATGTCCCATGCTGGGAAGAAGGTAATGCATTCATATGCTGAGTTTGGCTTAGAAAGATGCCACATTTGAGCAACAAGAAGGTTCTCAGGAGGCAACCCTCAGGCTCCCCATAACAATGGGCTAAGTTTCAATTTCAAGAGCAAAGATTCATAAGGCTATTCATCAATAACAAGAGCCCATCAGTGGATCATCCTCCTTGCGAGACACTGCCCCTGTACTTG
>JAQZBX010106275.1:0-10763 GCA_029593785.1 Cabassous unicinctus
AAAAAAAGAATTAAAAGTCATTTCACTTGAAAAGGAAGAAGTAAGACTTTCACTATTTTTGCAGATGTTATGATCCTATATATAGAAAGTCCTGAAAAATCTCCTATACAACCACTAGATTTAGTAAACAAATTCTGCAAAATTGTGAGGTAAAAGATTAACACTCAAAAAATCAGTGCAGGGGAGGATTGGATTGTGGGAACATGGCCAAAGGATTAGGCATAGAAGTCTTAGCTTTCACTAAAACAACAAAGAAAAAGCCAGAGGCTACCATGGGGACCTGCTTTGGGGTACAGCAAGCCAGAACACTGCTTACCAACTCCCAGAAGAGTGAGGGTCAGAGAAATGAAGACGCCAAAACAAGTAATCCTGAGTTATTAAACCTCCCAGCTACTGGGAAGGGCTCCCCTCCCCCACCCCTGAGATATTAAGTGAGGTTAAAACTCCTGGCAAATTGTATTTGACTAAGAGTAAAGCAGATGTCTACCTCCATGGGAAGGTGCTCTGAGTCATCTAAGAAGGTACTGGACAGATAGTGAAGTCAGGAATAATCATGGGTTGCTTACCTCAGTGGATGGAAGGAGCATATCCCTCACCCTCAGGGTGGACAGACTAGGTGGAGACCCTAGGCCCCTGCCCCAAACAGAAGTGTGATGACAGATTCCCTGTGAGGAAGAGTCTGGAAGAGTGGAGAGTGATTTTTTTTTGTGGTGAGTTTAGCCAGCTAGGCCCCCCTTGAATATCAGAAGGGGCCTTGACTTGACAGGGAGAGGGGAGCGGGATTGCCCAAGGCTGGCACTCATCTCCCACCACCTAGGTAAAGAGAGGAATTACATCAGTGAGGAGGCAGAGAAAGGCAGCGATCAGCACCACTCCAGCTAAGTGCAGGGGATCTAACTTGCCCTAGGGAAAAGGGATGGATAGCGTTCTGAAAGGTTAATTAACCCGAGGAGTCAGAAGGGCTCAGTGGAAGAATTACTGCCTACCATATATGAGGTACCTGGTTTGATTACTGGTTATTCCTTGAGAAGTTATTCACCAGGTTATCAGGCATCGAGTTGAAGCTTTATGACAAGGAATATATAGACATTTTCTTTATATTAGCTTTTCTTGGATCACCTATATTTTCAAAAAAAAAGGGTTTCTTTTCTTTTATTTCCCTTACTTTACTCACTAAAACCCAGTTCAAAACTTGCAGCGTAAGTGATTGAGGAAAACCAGCAGGCTGATAAGATCTTAAGGAGTCTAAGATAGAAGTCTGTTTTTCAATGTTTATTATTGTTTTTTCTTCCTTTGCCTTTTTTAAAAAAATTAGTTGCTGCTGTCTTGTTTCTTGCTCATTTTGTATCCCCATCCTTTGTTTCTTTGTCTGCTTATTATTCTTTTGGTTACTGATCTATTCTACCTATGTTCTTTCTTTTCACTTCATCTTTATATCATCTGTTTTCCATTGTTGTTCTTTCATTCCACCTCTTTTAATTGGTCTCCAATTTTTCTTGTTTGTATTTCTCCCTTTCTCCTTTTTTCTCTTTACTTTCTCTTTTTTACTTTATTCTTTCTCTCTTTCTCTTTTCTTTTCCTCTTTTCTCACCATTCCAGCCTTTAGTTCATTCTGAATATTATTTCTCTATTCTGTTTCTTGTTTCATTGTTTCTATTCCACTTTCAAAATGTTATTCCTCTGTGCTTCTTTTTCATGTTAATTTTTGAATTTCTTATATGGTGAATCTCCTACCTTTTATTATTATCATTACTATTATTCATTTTGTCTTCCTTTCTCTTTCTTTTTCTCTAGTCTTATTTTTCCCTTTAAAAGAAACACAGGCAGATCTCTCTCACAAAAAAATAGCTGAGTGGGGGCAAGGTAAACCATTGATCATGTTTAGTAGCTATGTTTCACTATTTGTATATCATTTGTAACAAAGGTAACAACCACATGTAAAAAGGTATTAATATGGGAAAGGGGAAAAGGGGAATACTCCCCTGGGAGTATATGAGAATCCCTTGTTTTCTGTATGTGACTTTACTGTGACCTAAAACTTCTATGAAAACAAAATGAAAAAAAGTAAGACACTGTTGAATAAATGAAAGAAAATTCCACTGTAAATACAGCACACCAGATATTACAGTGATGAAAGTCAAATTGACAAAAAATTAATATTTTTCATTATTTTTTAATATCATAATCTTTTAATTTTATTTTTAGCTTTTTATTAAATTTTTATTTCTTATGTATAACCCTATCATTATTATTTCATTCTCCTTTTAATTGTATTTGGCTATTTTAATGGCTTCATTTTGAAGAAGCTTTGGATCACAGAAGGGTTACAACTGGGGCAGGGAAGGATCATTTGTGTGGGGTGTAAGTGACAGGAGATACATGGGCATACATTTAATGTATATAAATATGTTCAAATGTTCATGGGGCATTGTCACAGTGGGTGGAAACTCACGCAATAACTGAGAGAATATTGGATTCCCATCCTGGACAGCTCTGACACTTTCTCTAATGGAGCAGCAACAGTCCCCCAAGTGCAGGGACAATGGCTGGTAAAGGAGGATGATCCATGGATGGGCCCTTGATATTGATGACTATGCTTATAAGTCTTTGCTCTTGAAATTGAAACTTAACCTAGTGTTATGGGGTGCCTAAGAGTTGCCTCCTGAGAGCCTCCTTTTTGCTCAAATGTGCCCTGTCTCTAAGCCAAACTCAGCACATTACTGCATTACCTTTCCCCTGGCATGGAGCATAGCTCCCTGGGATGAGCCTCCCTGGTACCCAGGGATTACTACCAAGCACCACCTAGCAATGCAACTGGAAGAAGACCTTGAATAAAAAGGGGGGGGGGAAGTAAAGTTTATATGGCTAAGGGGCTTCAAAGTGAGCTGGGAGGTCATCCCAGAGGTAAGCTTATGCACAATTCAGCAGGATCTCATAGATTGCCAAAGTGGATACTACCCCAATAGTGGGGCTCCTGAGGGCTCTGGAGACACCCAGGTCCTATGGTCAGGGCAGATAGCTCCAGAGTTTGGTGCCTTGCCAGTGGAACTTACTTTGAGTTTGTGCTCCTGACAGTGACAGAGTTGGACTCAATTATGTTTTCCTTACACACAGCTCATCTGTCCCTTCTATTTAAACCTATACATGGTGCTGGAGTTTGTAGGTGTACATCCAAGAGACTGGAGATTGGGGCTGTCCATGTGTCAGCTGGGCCTGGAACTGCAGTCAATTTGCAACACCTACTCTCCAGTTAATTGAACTCACTCAGGACAACTAACAAGGATATAAGTATTGACATCCACCATACCAAGGAAATAGGATCACCAACATCTGCAATAAGAGAGTCCCATCCATCGGCTGTATGGGATCAAACTCTGCTTTCAGTTAGAGTTGGAGTGGACATCACTATCCCAGAATCATCAGGATTGTGGAATAAACTATGGACTAGAGTGGACTTGCTGGTATTCCACTATAGACATATTGTGATTCTAGCATTGGAAGAAATTACAACATTGATGTGGAGGGAGGGAGAGGGAAAAACAGTTGTAATACGGGGGCTTTATTGGGACTTGGGAATTGTCCTGAGTCACATTGCAAAGACAGATATAAGCCATTTTATATCATCACATAACATGCAGAACTGTGTGGGAGAGAGTGTAGACTACAATGTGAAGTATGGTATATAGTCAGTGGCAAAGCCGCAGGATGCATTTATCAATTGCAATGAATGTGCCACACTAATGAAGGATGTTTATGTTGGAGGGTGTGGGAAGCATGGTGTATGGGGCATATGGGAATCCCTATATTTCTGTATAAGATTTATGTAATCTAAGTATCTTTTAAAAAATAAAAAAAAATTTTTTTAATCAGTATTGCTTCTATACACCAATAGTGAATAATCTGAGGAGGAATCCAATTTAAAAATTCATTAATAATAGCAAGTAAAGAATCAAATATCTATGAATAAATTTATCCAAGGAGGTAAAGGTTTTATACACAGAAAACTATAAAGCATTGCTAAAATAAATCAAAGAGAATCTAAACAAATGAAAGGGCATTGTATGTTTATTGTTTGAAAGACTGAATATAGGTAAGATGTCCAAACTACCCAAAACGATTTATTCATTCAACTCAATCCCAATCAATATTTTCCAAGCCTACTTTGCAGACATGGAAATATCAAATATCAAATTTATTTGAAAGGTTATGGGGTCCCTATTAGCCAAAAAATCTTGAAAGAGAAGAAAGGAGTTGGAGAAATTGCACTTTCTGACATTAAAGCTTATTACAAAGCTACATTGTAAAATACCATAGTACTGGCACAATGATAGATATATCAACCAGTGGAATGTAACTGAGAGTTCAGGAATAGTTTCTCACTTCTATAGCCAAATGATTATTGACAAGGCTGCAAAATCCACTAATCTGGGAAATAACAGTCTCTTCAAAAAAACGATACTGGAGGATTTTTTGCCATAAGCAAAAAAATGAAGGGGAACCCCTATCTCACACTATAAAAAAAATTAATTCAAAATGGATCAAATACCTAAATATAAGAACTACAACCATAAAAGCCTTAGAAGAAAATGTAGAGGAGCATCTTCAAGATCTTTTATTAGGTAATTATTTCTTAGATTTTATAAAAGGCACAAAAGAAAAAAATAAATATCACATCCTCAAAATTAAGATATTTTGTGCATAAAAGGATAAGAAAAATGAAAAAACAAACCTACGCAATGAAGAAAATATTTGGGAACCACATATCATATAAGGGTTTATTGTCTAGAATGTATAAAGAAATCCTACAATGCAACAATAAAATGACAAACAACTCAATTTAAAAATGGGCAAAAAGACTTGAATAGAAATTTCTCAAAAGAGGTTATACAAATGGCTAAAAAATACACGACCCCATGCGCAGGTGAGCCACCAGGCCCCAGGTGAGCCGCAAAGCCCTGGGACCCACGCAGCAAAATGATGACAGGAGAGTGACACAAGGGAGAGCCAAGATGAGATGCACCAAAAAACCAGGAAACTAAGGTCGTGCAGGCGGTATGCCTCTCTCCCACCTCAGAGGTTCCGAGGATCGAATCTCAGTGAAGACAGGAGGAGATGGATGAGAAAAGAGGGCATGAAACAGACACGAGATTTGCCCAGCAAATTGACACAGAAACAGCAAAAATGGGGGAGGAGCAGAGGAGGGGAGCATAAAAATGGATAAAAGTAATTAAATAAATAAACCCTTAAAAAACACACACACATGAAAAGGTACTCAACATGATTATCTAATAGAGAAATGCAAATTAAAACCACAATGAGATACAATTTCACACCCACTAGAATAGCTAATATTTAAAAATCATAAAAATACAAACACTGGAGAGGATGTAGACAAATAGGAATTCCTATTCATGACTGGTAGGAATGGAAAATGTTGCAGCTGCTGTGGATGACAATTCCACAGACAGCTAAGTATAGAATTACCATTTGTGTTGGTTTGAGCCTTTTGTGGACCAGAGAAAATTATATTCTTAAATTAGTCAATTCCTGTGTGTGTGGGACACATTTGATTAGGTTGGATTCATTTGGGGGACTTTGAATCATGACTCACTGTGGGTCTTGGCCTTCTTGCTTGGGTCCTTCAAAAATGGAGGACTGAAAGCAGAGACAAGAGAACAGTGGCAGAGACAGAGAAGCACTGAGAGACTGGAACCAGCAGAGCAGAGAGGCATGGAAAGTGGCCCTCAAGAGGTTGAAAGAGATGAGTCATAGGCCTAATTGCCCACAGCCAAGCTCCAGAGGCTGTAAGAGCAGTTATTATGCCCTGCCATGTGCCTAATCACTGACAGGTAAAACTTAGTGAGACAGCATGTCTTGGTGATGCCTTTGCACACTTTCACAGCCTCAGAACTGTAAGAGTTTAAACTAATAAATTCCCAGTATAGAAACCAACCTACTTTTGGTATATTGGATTGGCAGTCATTTTTTGTCTGTTTGATTGTTTTTATTTAGGTGAAATTGTGTCCTGTGTGGTTTTTCTCCTCAGCAATGGGGTGCTCAGAAGATAAGGGATACACAGGACAATGCTCTCATCAGTCTAAAGACTGGGGCAAGCTTGATCTGCAGTGTTGTGCAACAGGATTATACACCATTGCACCAGAGTGTTATGCTCCTTCATGCCACATGGAAAAAGCCACTGAGTGATCCCAGTTGTCCACATTTGTGCCTTGGCAGCCTTTAGCAAACTAAAGCACCATATGACCCAGCAATCTTTCTACTAAAGATTGCCAACAGAATTGAAAGCAGGAACTTGAACCAATATTTTCACATTAATGTTTATAGTGGCATTTTTCACAATTGCCAAAAGATGGAAGCAACCCAAGTGTCCACCAGCCATTGAATGGATGAAAAAAATGTGGTTTAGACATGCAATTGAATGTTATCAAAACATAAAAAGGAATGAAGTCCTGATACATGTGATAACATGGATGAACCTTGAAGACATTATGCTGAGTGAAATAAGTCAGACAAAATTAAAAATATTCTATGATCTCACTGTTAGGAAATAATTAGCAAAAGCAAGCTCAGAGTTAGAATTTAGAATATAGGTTACAAAGGGGTAGGTTGAAAGTAGAGAATGGGACTTTCATGCTAAATTTGTAGAGAATTAATATTTAGTTTGTAAGGTTTTGAAAGTAGATGGTGGTGATGGTAGCACATTATTGTGAGTGTAATTAACAGCATGGAATTCTATATGTGATTGCAGTTAAA
Source organism: Cabassous unicinctus (assembly GCA_029593785.1). Lineage (NCBI taxonomy): Eukaryota > Metazoa > Chordata > Mammalia > Cingulata > Chlamyphoridae > Cabassous > Cabassous unicinctus. Next base: position 6,772 of record JAQZBX010106275.1, read on the forward strand.
AGGGGAAATTTTAGGTCATATATATGTTACTAGAATACAAATTTAAAGATAAAACTTAGGACTGTATAATAGTGTGGCAAAAAAGAGTAAAAAGATAGTCTACAGAATGGGAGCATGTATTTGGAAATCATGTATCTGATGAGTTTAATATTCAGAATATATAATTATTCCCAGAGGTTAAAAGAATATCAACCATTCCAATGTAACACTGGATATGACAGTTTGAGATTATTTATGAATCCCAAAAAGGAGATACTATGTTCGTAAACTGGCCTGTTCCACTGCGTGTGATAAACTTTGTATTAAATTCAAAGGTTTTAAGTTTATTTAATAAGGTCAATTTAGGGCCTTTGATTTGACCACATTAGGATGGTGTGATTTACGGTTGTGTCCCTGCCCCCTTGGTGAGCTGATATAAATGGACACTCACACAGAAGAAGACACAGGAAGAGAGAGAAAGTTCTATAGACAAGTCAGAGGAGAAAACTTAGATCCTGTTGCCCCAGGAAAAGAGAGGAGCCATTTGCCTGACAGTTTGCAGCTGAGCCTGGAAAGAAATGAGCCTTATGCCAGGCTGTAGCTGAGAGAAAAGATGGCTGAAACCTCACAGAGTTCAGCAACCATCTTTGGTGTGAAAGCAACCTTGAGTTTAGCATTTAAGGGCCTTGTCACATTAAGCTTTTACACCAAATAAAAACCCTTTATAAAAGCCAAAAGATTTCTGTTACTTTGCCTCTGGCTGACTAATATAGAATTTGGTACTGAGAGTGGTGTAGAGTCTGATGCAATTACCAAAAATGCTGGAATGATTTTATAAATGGGTAAGGGGTATTTTATTTTTGGAGAAATTGTGAGAAGCTTGATGCAAGAGGTCTAGATTTCTTTGAAGAGACTGTTAATAGGAGTATGGATGCTAATGAGACTTTTGATGAGGCCTTAGAAGGAAGTGATGAAACTATTATTAGAAATTGGAAGAGGAGTGAGGCAAGATGGTGTCGGCTTAAGAGGGCACCCGCGGACAGCTCACAGAGCACAGCGGATTGTGGACAGGGTCCTGCCTGGGGGGTCTGTGCTGTGGGCGTGTGGAGTGAGAAACTTGGGACATCTATCTGGGCAGATCGACGGCGTGGACAGAAGGGTAGAGATTCGTGAGTTTTAAGCCTGCCAGTCATTGTTAACACACTCGGCTGACCCCCACCCTTAGGGGGGAAAAAAAAAGACGGTTGGAACCCCCACTCCCGTCCGGTAAACGGGTGACAGGGCCCGGTGGGAGGGGGCATTTTCCAAGGGGGGCCTCTGGCAAGAGAGCTTTATTTTATGGGGATTTGGCTGCCTGAGGCCCCTTGCAACTTAGACTAACAAAACAGCTGCAGTGAATCGGCACCCAGAGGAGGGAAGGGGTGAATCTGATGAGGGAGTTGATTTGACTAGCTGCCCAGGGATAAGCCCGGGCCCTGCAGAGATGGGGAGAGGGAGAATCTCCAAGAGAGGGAGAGTTCTGACAGAAAGCAGAGAGGGGATATTTTTGCTGTCAATTTGGCTGCCTGGACTCCCTCATAACTTTGGGGAGCAGATAAGCCAGGTTGAAGCAGCGGAAGGCTAAGGGGAGAGGCAAAACTGCTTAGTAAACCTGATTTACCAGCAGCCCAGTGATGCTGGAGCTCTGATTCAGAAGGGCAGAGTTGGCCATTTTTAGCATTCTGCAATGACAAACATCAGAACTTTAGCTTCCATGGGGAATACAGAAATTGGGAAGTGCTTGATTAGGTTCCACGAGCCCAGTTAGGGTCCCTTCCATGAGGGGGGTGGTCTAGAGGAGGACTTATTTTTGGTCCTGAATTATGCGAAAAAATAAATAAATGAATAAATAAAATAAGATGGTCACTTTAATAAATGAAAAATTAATTCTTTTTAATTTAGTTTAATAGCCAAAAGCTGCTTCAGGTCCTGCATATAGAACCCGGTGGGGAAATTGAGCAATAAACACAAGCAGGCTGAGAGGATCCACGGGGACCCCAGGGAATATTGATCCCCCTTAGGTTTGTTTCACTGCTTGCCTGTGTGGTTGTTTGGTTTTTCTCTGTTTATTTGTTGTCTCTTCTTTTCTTTCCTCTTTCCTCCCCCCTTTCTTCTTTCTTTCATTTTTTTTAAAATTAGGTGGTGCTAGCTTGTCTCTTCTTTGGTGTGCTTCTTCTTCAATAATTTCCCATTCTCTATATATATTGATTTTGTATTCCAAACTATCTCCTATCCTTCCTGTACCTTTCTGCCTTCTGCTTTCTGTTGTGGCTAATAATACCACATTTTCCCATATGCCCACAACTCAAGGGTGTCAATTTCTATTCCCTCTAATTTGTTTTCTTCTATTTTTAATTAATATTAACTCTTTCCTTTCAGCCCTTTCTTAACTCTTTCTCTCCCTCCCCATAATTCTAGCCTTCTAAATCATCATATATATATTCCTCTATTTGCTTTCCCAGTCCATTGTAGGCAATCCACTGTCTTTCCTATGACTCTACACTGCCTACATGAGTTAAATATTCACTTCATTAAGTATTATTTGGCCCCTCTTCTAACTTTTATCAATATTACAATTATCCTTCTTCCTTTCTCACATCTTTCAATTCCTCTGGCCCTAATCTTTTGCCTTCAAGGGAACATAGAAAGAAGCAAGGAAATAAAATAAGAAGAAAAAGTATCAAAGACAAAACTTTACACAAACGCATATCCACCAGCTAAATAAAACTCTAGAGCAGAGAGAGAACTAATCAACTGAAGAAACCCAGCAAGATAAAATGATGACTGGAGGGCAACAAAAAATTACAAACCACACTGAGAAACAGGAAAACATGGACCAATCCAATAAACAAACTAAAAACCAGGAAGTGAAGCAGAACATCAAACAACTAATCAAAGATTTACAAACAAATATCATGGACCAACTTAAAGAAGTGAAGGAAGAGATCAAGAATATAAAGAAGACACTGGGAGAACATACTGAAGAAATTGTAAACACGCCCAAAAAGATAATGGATATGATGGTGACCAATGGCACAATCCAAGAAATCAAAAAGACACTGGTTTCACATAGCAGCAGATTTGAACAGACAAAAGAAAGAATTAGTGATGTGGAAGATAATACATCTGAAATCAAACAGATAGGAGAAAAAATAGACAAAAAGATAGAAAAAATCCAGCAGGGACTCAGGGAATTACCCGACAACACAAAATGCTCAAACATACACATTATGGGCATCCCAGAAGGAGAAGAGAAGGGAAAAGGAACAGAGGAAGTGTTGAAGGAAATAATGGCTGAAAAGTTCCCAACTCTTTTGAGAGAGATGGATGTGCAGATCCAGGAAGCAAATCCCAACAGGCCAACTCCAAGACATATACTTGTCAAAATGCCCAATACTCAAGACAAAGAGAAAATACTCAAGCAAGCAAGAGAAAAGGGAACAATCATATACAAGGGAAGCACAATAAGATTAAGTGCTGATTTCTCAGCTGAAACCATGAAGGCAAGAAGACAGTGGTATGACATAGTCAAAATACTAAAAGAAAATAACTTCCAGCCATGAATTCTCTACCCAGCAAAACTGGCATTCAAAAATGATGGAGAGTTTAAAATATTCACAGATAAACAGAAATTAAGAGAGTATGTCAATAAGAAACCTGTACTTCAAGAAACACTAAAGGAATTTCTACAAGTTGAAATGAAAAAAACAAGGGAGAGAGAGTTGGGGGAGATTTTAAAAGCAACTAAAAAGACAAAAAACAAAAACAAAACAACATATGTCATACATTAACCCAAAGAAAAATGGCTGAAGTAAGAAATTCGTTACAAGTAATAACACTGAATGTTAATGGACTATATTTACCTATCAAGAGACACAGATTGGCAAAATGGATAAGGAAATATGATCCATCTATATGCTGTCTACAAGACACTCATCTTCGACCCAGGGATTCAAGGAGGCTTAAAGTGAATG
>JAQZBX010106276.1:0-10764 GCA_029593785.1 Cabassous unicinctus
TTGGTTGGTTGCAGGTATGGTTAGGGTATTAATAAACAGTGACAGTTAGGGTATTAATAACCAGTGGTTCTGGAAATTGTGGCTTCTTTCTCCATAGTCAGTATTGCCTGCTTTGTCCTCTGCCTATTCCTGAGAGTGAAAAATCATAGAAATACAGCTGATGGCTAAACACTTGCCAATGCATATCCTGGTGAGTAAGGAATTGATTTTACTACTGAAATTACAACTCTATTGCTAGAACATGGGCAGATTTCTCCTATTACACTGTCTATTCTAAGTGCACTCAGTATAGATTCAAAGGAACTGAGAATGAATCAAGTATTCCCATTACTCTTGGATAATTACGATGGGTCAGCAACAGATTATGAAATAATCTCCTTCAAATATTTACACTAATTTGTTCCAGCCTCCATTAAGGCTGTGTTTTCAGAGAAGAGAGGGAGCCCATGGCCTTGGTGGGGAAATAATTTCCTCATTAACCTTCTAAGTGGTAATAATGGGTTTAGGATTGTGGTGACAACATGTGACAGAGATAAGAGCACAGCTTGACATTCCAAATGGGAGGTAGATATTCAAGCAGGTGAGTTGAATCAATCCAGTGTTAAAGGTGCTGTGGTAAGTGTTGCATAGTGTTCAGAGCAGCACAAGAGAGGGTTAAGCAAGTTATGGCACGAGAAACAATTTATTTTCTCTAATAGCAAATATACTAAAGTGCATATATATATTTTTGTATTTTGAAAAGATGTTTGAATTTCTTATTATCACCTTGTCCCTAATCAATCATTTCCCTCTTTGTAAATAATGTTTATGCAAATTTGTAAGTGGAAGCAATGAATAAGGGAATATTTTTCACTTGATTCTGGCTGTTCATATAGGGAAAGTTTAGTAGTTACAGCAAAATTTTAGATTCAATGAAAATTGTTGAAGTCCTGGAGAGACCAGAACACATTAAGAGGTTAACTCTATCTGTTATCTGAGAATCAAGGAGAAGCTAAGATAGAAAATGATAATTAAGATTTGGAGGTCCAAGGTAAAATTGAGTATGCCTCCTAGAGCCAGGAAGAGTCAGACCAGGATTGTAATAGGGTATAGCATTTTTCAAGGGTCCCTGACTTGTCTTATTAGACTGCCTAATCTTATCTCTTATAATCACACCACAAGTTATGTGATATTGCATTATAATGGAACATTATGTATTCAGTATGTGAATGTCTCTGTAAGTATATCTAATATAAATACCACATCATCATTCATAATGTTCTGACTGGAATTTCAAACATGATTTGAACTTTCTTTCCACATAGCTCCTCCATTCCAAAGGATGTCATCTAACTCATCTTACTGTGATACTAGTGTGGACAGTCCTGTCTGAATTTGAATGTCTGTTATTTTAGGAATCAGTGACCTTCAAAGATGTAGCTAGACTGCACCCAGGAAGAGTGGACTATGATGGACACAGTCCAGAGAAAGCTATTCAGAGAAGGGATGCTGGAACATTTCAATCATCAGATTTATATTGATGAAACTTCAAAATTTTATTATCTATCATTTATCTATCTATCACTTATCTATCTATCATTTATCTACCTACTTATCTATCTACCTATCTATCATCTTCTCCATCATCATCTATCTAACTATCAAATGTTTCCAATTTATCCTTTAACTATTCAACAAATAACTGGATGAGCTTTCTCATATGCCATTCCAAGCTTTTCCCTTATTCTTTCATAAAACTTAAACATATCTGGAAGATATTTGATTCTTCATTTATTAATTGACATCATTTTTCACACCACTGATCTACTCTTCCACACTAAAATTTCATGTCTTCCTTGTTACTCAATTTCCATTACACAGAACTGTGCTGAGAACTGAATGAACATTATTTAAATTGATATATAAATTGACTAAATATTGTCTAATAATTTTATACTTTAGGGTCTAGATTGGTATTTTACAACACAGTCTAAAAATAATCAGGATATACTTTCCATATATATCTATTTGTTTTTGATAGACCTTATAATTATTGGATTCTTTCAAAAAATACTATTCAACCACTGTGGAAACATAATTTTCCCTTTATGCAAGAAAAAAGTTGCTGCAGTATTTCAACCTGGCATGGGCCTCAAAGAGATCAGAGCCGTAATATTTAATGGCGTATGGTCAATCATCCTTTGCTATTGAAGGATTGTCAATATGCTGTGTTCAAGGTGTGCATCCCTGTTTTAACCATCAATGTTTACTTTCTTCTTCATCATAGCTTGCCCTGGACTTGAAGATAATGCACTACTATTAGCAGATAATTCAAAATCCATTGTATCTCTTTCATATAAACAGGGTATCAACTCCACAAATCAGATGTGATTTCTCAGTTGTAGCAAGGAGAGGAACTGTGGAAAGACTTATTAGAACTTTTTCAAGTCCAGAGGCCAGGTGAGCTCTAGGAATCTGTGCATTCACACAAGAAGGGACTTGGTCAATAAATTAAAAGATGCTTGGAAATATCATTTAAAAATGCCCTTAAGTGAGTGCTATTCTCTTAAATGTTGGCATATACTAGTCTCTATTCAAGTATCCATCTGCCTTTGTCTTTGGCTTTAGGCAAAGGGATATTAATATACTTATTGAAGTTAAACTTTCACATAATGTTCACTGCCATGGTACTTCTCTTTGAGGTTTTATCTTCACTTTACCTCCAAATATCTAATCTTAATTTTATTTCCCCCATATTTTAATCCTGAAAATACTTTATCTCTCAGTTTTATAAAAAGAGATTCTAATCCCTATGGTATACCTTAATGTGACATTCTTTCACCACTCCCTATCTATAATTGACAACATTGAAATATATCACAGTAACATTTAGGTTTCTCAGAGTTTTATTATTTTGTTAATGTCACTTTAATAAAATTGTTTGTTTTTTCTCCAATCATTTCAGGAAGGAAATCTAATTTTTTTCCTTTAATTTTAAAGAAGCTTTAGATTACCTAAATGTTACACTAAAAATATAGGGGATTTCCATATAACGCACGCATCCATCTCCAACAAATTCCCCCATTAACAACATTATTCATTAGTTGTGATACATTTGTTAACAATTGATGAACACATATTGCAGCATTGCTACTAAGCATGGTCTAGAGTTTTCATTATGTTTTACACTGTGTACTGCACAATTTTATAGATTTTGACGAAATGTATAATGGCTTGTATCTGTCATTGAACTATCATGCAGAAAAATTTCAATGTCCCCAAAATGCCACCCCCCATGGTACAACTTTTTTTCCCTATCACTCACCTCAGAAGCTCTGGTGGCCACCGATTTTACATCAATGTTACACATTTTTCCATACCTAAAATAACAATAAATCTAACTTGTTCCATACTTGCAGCTCCACCTTATGTTTGTTCATTCCTCAGTCATAAGGATTTTGAGATGGTGATCCCCTCTCTGGATTGGATATAGAGGGGTTTAGATTACAGTGGGGCAGATGGATGGAACTGTCTTCCTTGCAATTGTGGATACTCTGTGCTTTTGTTAGTTGTCATAGATGTGTCAAATGAACTGGAGATTAGGTGTTTCCTGCAGCTCTGCTGAGATACAGGGCTCACCCAGCATATGAACAGCAAGAACATACAATTCTCTGCAGTGAATAAAAGGGACAGAAGAACCACATGTGGGATAATTCTACATGAATCTAACCTAGATACATTGGGACGATAGGTTATCATATGTTCCAAGGTATGGCTCACCAAAGAGGTGCCATTTCCTGGGATTGTCTTCTCTGCCTATTGTGTCTAGATATCAATAGACCCCTCAGGAGCACCCTTATTTAAGGCTCTGTTTACTGTGGCAGTCAGTGTGATCCTCTTGAGATATGCAAGTCTGGAAAGATCTCACATCTCACTTTGAAGTCTCTTAGCCATAAAACTCATTTGTATGTAATATTTCCCCTTTTTGGTCTAGGTTTTTTTCAAAATGCATCACTAATTGGTACTTGGTAATAATTACTTGGTGCCAGGGAGGCTCATCCCTTGGAGTCATGTCACATGCTGGGCAGAAATTTGTGAGCTTATATGCTGAGTCTGGCTTAAGCAGAGGCCACATTTGAACGTCAAGGAAGCTCTCAGAAGGTAACTCTTAGGTAATATATATTACTAGGCTAAGTTTCAATTTCACAAGAACAATGTTTTATAAGTACAAGCAGAAATATCAAGGGCCTGGCATATTGGTCTGTCTTCCTGTGCTAAGCACTGCTCGTGTGCTCTAAAGATTCATACACTCTATTAGAGAACATAGCAGGACTCTGCAGGATGAGAATTCAATATTCTGTCATTTACTGTGTGGGTCTGCACCCACCAAGACAACACCCCATGATCACATGAACACATTCATATTCCATAGAGGCATGCCACAGGTGTACCCCTCCCCACAAATTCTTCCACCGCTGCACCAGTGACCCTCCCCTCCCACAATAGCAACCCTTCTGCAATCCAAGACGTCCCAAAAACAAAACCAAAAATTAATAATGAAATAAAATAAATTAAAATAAAAAAATATAAAAATTTTTTAAAAATGCACCGTGCCTTTCATCACCTTAAACTCTGTTATCTTTTTGGTATACAGAAAATTTATTCTGTATGTTACCCCAGTGTTTTATTTTTTCTGACTTTATTTTGCAAGAAGTTTTAGGTTACAGAAAAGTCACATAGAATATATAGGGGAATCCCATATACTCCCCAACCCCCATGTCCTCCCTTACCAATAGCATCCTACATGAGTATGGTACATTTGATACAATTATGAACAAATATCAATGCATTGCTAGGAACTATGGCAATGGTTGACATTTTGGTATTAATTTTACACTGTATATTTTTATAGATTCTGACAAAATGTATAATAAAATCTGTCTATCAATGCAAGATCATGCAGAACAATTCCAATGCCCCCAAAATACCCTATATTCCACTCATTCTTCCCTCCCCTTTCCCTCAGAAAGTATAACCACTAAATTTAAATTATTAAAGAATAAATTTTATAGTTACATGCATAAATATTGAAGGCATGACATACTGTTGTTTCTTTTATTAAGCACTGTCTATGTACTTGAGATTGTTCCCCCTCTATTTGAGAATGTAGCAGGATGGGAGTTTAAAATTTTCTTATTTATTGTGTGGGTTTTTCACCCACTGAGAAGACACCCTATGACATGATGAACATATTCCATAGAAGCACGCCCCAGGTGCACCTTTTCCCACATATGCCCCCACTATCAATGCTCTGCACCGGTAAACCTCCATTACATATTTACCAAAAGTTCATTCCCAGCATTGTGGTGTCAAACCTAGATTTACAATTCCGTAGAGCTTACCTGTTCCTTCCTCCAGCTCTCCCCCTAATTCCTTGGATATTCGAACCAACTTCCTCACCATGCTCACCCTCACATTCCAGTACCTTCATCCATTATTTACTCATCCACTCTAAGCCACTTCCTTCCTCCTTATCATGTGATTTGCCAATATTGAGCACCACCTTACCATACTCAACTCCCTGTCTCTGCTGATAACCTATCTTCCTAACTCTGTGAGTCTGTCAAGATGCTTAAGTCATATCCATGAGATCATGAAATATTTGTCATTTAGTGACTGACTTACTTCACTCAACATCACGTCTTCAAGATTCATTCATCCATGTTTTCATGTGTGTCAATACTTCATTCCTTCTAACAGCATAATTATATTCCATTGTATGTATACATCACATTTTGATTATCCATTCTTCTGTGGATGGACACTGGAGTAGCTTGCAACTTTTGGCAATAGTGAATAATACCACTATGAACTTTGGTATACATATATCTGTTTGTGTCCCTGATTTCAATTCTTCTGGGTATATTGCTAGTAGTGGGATGGCTGGATAATATGACAATTCTGTAGTTAGCTCCATAGGAATCACCAAACAATCCTCCAGAATGGTTGCATCATTCTACATACTGAACAGCAGTGGATGAAGGTTCCCTTACCTCCTTATCCTCTCCAGTACTTGCAGTTCTCTGTTTATTTTTAAATAGCTGCCAGGCTAATAGTGATAAGATGAGATCTCATTGTGGGGTTAATTTGCATTTCTCTAATAGTGAGTGATGTGGAACATCTGTTCATAAGCTTTTAAGGCATTTTTGTTTTCTCTTGGGAAAAGCATCATTCAAATCTTTTGCCCATTTTTGAAATAGGCTGTCTTTTTATTTTCAAGGAGAAGAATTTCTTTACTTCTGCTGGATATAAGTCCCTTATCAGATAAGTGGTTCACAAATATTTCTCCAATTGAGTAGCCTGCTTTTGCACTTTCTTGACAAACTCCTTTGAAGCACAAAAGTTTAAATTTTACAAGTTCCATTTATGTGTTGATTTTTTTTTTCATTGCTTGCATTTTGGGTTAAAGTTCATGACATCATTTCCTACTACATGACCTTGTAGATGCTTCCCTACACTACCTACTAGGAATTTTATGCTATTAGCTCTTATATTCAGGTCTTTGATTCAGCTTGAATTAATTTTTGTATAGGGCAGGACATGGTGATCCTCTCTCATTCTTTTGGATATGCATATCCAGTTCTTCCAGCACCAATTGTTGAAGAGGTCATTCTGTCCCCAGTTGAATGGGCTTAGTGACCTTGTGGAATATATTCTCACAATATATGTAAGGATCTATATCAGAACTCTCAAGTTGGTTCCATTGGTCAGAATGTCTACCATTGTGCCAATACCATGCAATTTTAACCACTGTAGCTTTCTGCTGTGCTTTAGAGTCAGGTAGACTGATCCTCCAATTCTGTTTTTCTTTTTCAATATATTTTTGGCTATTAGGGCCCCTTTTCCTTCCAAATAAATTTCATAATTGGCCTTTCCAATTCAGTAAAAAATACCTCTGTAAGTTTTACTGGGATTGTGTTAAATCTGTAAATCAATTTGAGTAAGACAGGCATCTTAAAGATATTTAGTGTTTCAGTCCATGAAGATGAAACATTCTTCCATTAATTTAGGTCTTCTCTACTTTCCTTTAACAATGCTCTGTAGTTTTCAGTGTACAAGTACTTTACATATTTAATTTTTTCCTACATATTTCACTATTTTAGTGCTATTGTAAATGGAATATTTCTTGATTTCCTCCTCAGATTGTTCATTATCAGTGTACAGAAATACTACTGATTGTTGATTTTATATCCTGCCATTTTACTGAACGCTACATCAGTTCTAGAAACTTTGTTTTAGATTTTTTGGGTTTTCTACATATAGGATCATGTCATCTGACAATAGTAAAATTTACTTCTTCCTTTCAAATTTGAATATATTTTATTTCATTTTCTTGCCTAACTGCTTGAGCTAGTACTTCTAACACAATGTTAAATAAGAGCAATGACAGTAGACATTCTTGTCTTGTTCCAGATCTTGGAGGGAAAGCCTTTAACATTGAACCATTGAGTATTGTTAGCTGTTGGTTTTTTCATATACATTCTTTATCATGTTGAGGAAGTTTCTTTCTACTCCTGTCTTTCAAAGTGTTTTTTATCAAGAAAGGATGCAGTGCTTAGTAAAATGTTTTTTCTGCATCAGTAGAGATGATCATGTGATTTTTTGGGGCTGGACTCTTAATATGGTGTATTGCATTGATTTATTTTCTTATGTTGAAACGTCCATGCATACCAGGGACAAAACCCACTTCCTCAGGGTCTATAGTTCATTTGATGTGTTGTTGAAAATGATTAGCAAGTATTTTGTTGAGTATTTTACCACCCAGCTTCAGTAGAGAGATTTTTCTGTAGTTTTCTTTACTTGTGGCACCTTTATATGGCTGTGGTATTAGGGTAATGTTTGTATAATAGAATAAGTTATGTACTGTTGCCACCACTTCTATTTTTTGGAAGAACTTAAGCAGGACTGATGTGAATTCTTTTCAGTATGATTGGCAGAATTAACTTTGAAGCCATCTGGTCCTGGGTTTTTTGGGAGTTTGGGATGTTTTCCATGACTAATTCAATCTCTTTGCTTGTGATTGGTCTGTTGAGTTCATCAATTTCTTCTTTTGTCAATGTAGATTACTTATGAGTTTCTAGAAATTTGTCCATTTCATCTAAATTATCCATTTTGTTGGCATACAATTTTTCAAAATTTCCTCTTATGATACACTTTATTTCTATGGGATCAGTGGTGATATCCCTTCTCTCCTTTTACATATATTTGCATCTTCTTTTGCTGTTTTTTTCTTTGTTAGTCTAGCTAAAGGTTTGTTAATTGGATTAATCTTTTCAAAGAAACAAATTTTGGATTTGTTAATTTTTCTAGGGTTTTTATTTATTTGAAATTTCATTTAGTTCTGCACTAATCCTTGTTATAGCTTTCGTTCTGCTTGCTTTAGATTTAGTTTGTTGTTCTTTTTCTATTTCCTTGATAGTTGCATTTAGGTCTATGATTTTAGCTCTTTCTTCTTTTTTTAATATATGCATCAATGGCTATAAATTTTCCTCTCAGCACTTCATTAGCTGCATCCAATTGGTTTTCATAGGTTGTGTTCTCATTTTCATTCATTTCAAGCTTATTACTCATTTCTTTTTCAATTTCCTACTTAGCTCACTGATTGTTTAAGAATGAGTTTTTTAATTTCCATATCTTTGTGCCTAATCTGCTTCTCTGCCCCTTACTGATTTCCAGCTTCATTCCATTGTGGTCAGAGAAATTACTTCATATAATTTCAGTCTTTCTGAACTCATTTTGACATTTTCTGTGACCTAGCATGTGGTGTATCCTACAGAATGATCCCCATGCATTCGAGAAGAAATTGTATCCTGTAATTGGATGTAATATTCTGTGTGTATCTCTTAGGTCTAGATCTTCTAATGTATTTTTCAAGGTCTGTGATTCTTTATTAACCTTCTTCAACATGTTCTATATAATGTTGATAATGATGTATGAGTGTCCACCAGTATAATTGTAAAGACATCTATTTCTCCTCTTAGTTTTTCCATTGTTTGTCCCATGTATTTTGGTTAGTTGTATAAATATTTATGATTGTTCTTTCTTGTTGATACATTATCCCTTTTATTAATATATAGTGTCCTTCTTTGTGTCTTACAATAGTTTTCCATTTTAATTATATTTTGTCTGATAGTATAGCCACTCCCACCCTTTTCTGGTTGTTTTTGCATGTAAAATCATTTCTTAAACTTTCAGTTATAACCTCCTTAAGTACCTGTATCTAAGATGAGTTTTTTGTAGACAATATAGAGATGGTTATATTTCCTTATCCATTCTTCCAAACTGCATTTTTTTTATTGAAGAGTTAACATTTAATATTATTTTATTAATATTATTACTGCCAAGGCAGTACTTGCATTAGGCATTTTTTCTTTAATATTATATATGTCTTATTTTGGTTTTTAATTTTTATCATTTTATCCTTTTTCTTGTTGCAACTAACAATTTTCCTTTCTACACTTTCCTACAATGCCATCTCTACTGATTTTTTCTTTTATCTTGTAGCACTTGCTTTAATATTTCTTGAAGGCCAGGTCTCATTGACAAACTCTCTTAAATTCTGTTTATTTTTGAATATTTTGAACTCTTCCTCATATTTGAAAGCCAGGTTTGCTGGATACAGATTTATTGGTTGGGAGTTTTTCATTTTCATTTAGCACCTAAAACATGTCATACCATTGCTTTCTAGCCTCCATGATCCCCAATCATTTCAGGAAGGGAATGTGACCTTGAAAACAAGTAATTATATCCATGCAACAGATCTTCAGGTAGGCCTCATCCACCATCTTGTCAATGGAAAATTTCATGTGTATGAACCCAGGTCATACAAATAAAGACTTGGGAATGGAATAAAGTCATGAATTCAGAACAATTACCAGGCTGAAATTAAAGGTGTGATTAAACATTCTCCCAGCAAAAACTTTGGAAATTTTAATTTTAAGCAAAAAATAGTTTGCCCTCAAAATTATAAAATGAGAACTTATAGAAGAATAATTCAAAAATCATGGTCATATCCTTGGTCTTTGAAATATAAGAAAGTCTTACAAAGCAATTAAATAGTTATGAGACTGAGAAGACAAAAGACAATCTGTTCAAGAGAATAATATACCATGTTAATGCAACATATGAAAATTTTTATCTAGAGACTTACTGAATGATTAATCCAGAATTCATACATAGAGAATCAAATTAAATAATATTTGTCAGCAAACTTTAGCAGTCTCTTCTTTTCCAACACCAAATTCTTGCACTCTGCAGGATCCACTAGAATTTAATGTCTTGGGAGAAGATTTCATTCATAGCTCCACAATGATTTAATATGTATTATCTCATATGAAAAAGAAACCCTATAACAGAGAATAATTTCAAGAAATCCCCAAGTGACCAGTAATCCTTTAATCAGTGTAATCAAATCCACCCTAGAAATAAATCATATAACTTTCATCAATGTGGGAAAGACTTCAGAAAATGTTCTGAATTTAGGCCACATGTGAGAACTCACACAGAAGAAAAATATACAGCTTTTCTATATGTAGGAAAACTTTCAGAAAATCTTCCACAATTAGACAACATGAAAGAATTCACACTGGAGAGAATACACACAAATGCCATGCATGTAGTAAAGTCTTTAGACAAAGGTCTTCCCTTAGATAACATTAGAAAACTCACACTGGAGAGAAACAATGCAAATGTTATGTATGTGGGATAGACACTCATTAAACCTTC
>JAQZBX010106277.1:0-10763 GCA_029593785.1 Cabassous unicinctus
TAGTCATCAGTTGTGACGAATGTACTACACTAATGAAGGATGTGTTAATGTGGGAAAATGTGGGAGGTGTAGGGAGCAGGGCATATGGGAATCCCCTATATGTTTATGTAACATTTATGTAATCTAAGTATCTTTTAAAAAAATAAAAAGTAAATTAAACTAGGAATAGAAGGAAACTTCCCCAGCATAATAAAGGACTTCTGTGTAAAACCCGCAGCTGACATCATACTTAATGATGAAAGACTGAAAGCTTTCCCTCTAAGATCTGGAATAAAACAAGAATACCCATTGCCACCACTGCTCAACATTGTACTGGAAGTTCTAGTCAGAGCAATCAGGCAAGAAAATAAATAAAAATTGGGAAAGAATGGTAAAAATTTTCCTATTTGCGGATGATATTGTCCTATATACAGAAAATCTTGAAAAATCCACAACAAAACTCCTAGAACTAATAAATTCAGCAAAGTGGTGGGTACACGATCAAAACCCCAAAATCAGTGTTTCTATATATTAGCAATCAACAATTAGAAGCAGAAAACAAGTCCATTTACAATTGCAATTAAAAGAATAGAATATCTAGTAATAAATCTAAGTAAAGGACTTGTAAATAGAAAACTGGAAAACATTGCTAAAAGGAATAAAAGACGACCTAAATAAATAGAAGAACATCCTATGTTCATGGATTTGAAGACTAAATATTATTGATGACAATTCTATCCAAAGCAATTTACAGATTCAATGCACTCTTAATAAAAATTCCAAAAACTTTCCTTTGCAGAAATGGAAAATTCAGTCATCAAATTTATATGGAAGGGTAAGGGGACCTGGATTGCTAAAGCCATCTTGAAAAAGAAGAATGAATTGGAGGACTCACACTTCCTGATCTTAAAACTTATTACAAAACCCTGGTAATCAAAATAGCATGGTACTGGCACAAGGACAGGCATATAAAACCATGGAATTGAATTGACAGCTCAGAAATCAACCCTCACATTTATGCCCGACTGATTTTTGACAAGGGAGCAAAGACTACTCAATTGGGGAAGAATAGTCTCTTCAACAAGTGGTGCTGGGAAAACTGGATCTCCATTTGCAGAAGAATGAAGGTAGACTCCTATCTCAGACCATATACAAAAATCAACTCAAAATCAAAGACCTAAATATAAGAACCAGAAAAAACATGAAGAAGCATCTTCAGGACCTTGTGTTACTCAGTGGTTTCCAACAGCAACAGAAAAAATAGTTACATGGGACCCCATCAAAATTTAAAACTTTTACACCTCAAAGGAGTTTATCACGAAAAGCAAAATGACAACCCACACAATGGGAGATAATATTTGGCTTTAGTATCTAGAGTATATAAAGAAATTCTTCAACTTAACAAAAGAAGAGACAAGCAACCCAATTAAAACATGGGCAAAGATATATAAATGGCCAAAAAGCACATGAAAATATGCTCAACATCATTAGTGAAATTCAAATCATAACCACAAGATATCATCTCACACCCACTATCATGACTACTGCTTAAAAAATGAAAAATTGCAAGTAAATATTTACAAATTTATAATTTGGAGAAGATGTGGAAGAAATAGAAACAATCATTCATTGCTTGTGGATATGTAAAATGTTGCATCCATTATGGAAGACATTTTGGCAGTTCCTCAGAAAGTTAAGAATAGAATTCACATATGAACTGACAGTCCCTCTTCTAGGTATATACTCAAGGGAATTGAAAGTAGGAACTTGAACATTTATGTATGCATGGATTTTCACATTGACATTTATTCACAATTGCCAAAAGATGGAAGCAACCCAAGTGTCCAACCTATGAATGTGTAAACAAAATGTGGTATATACACACAATGGTATATTATTCAGCTATATAAAGAAATTTAGCTCTGATCTATGCGACAACATGGATGAATCTTAAGACGTCATGTTATGTCAAATTTGCCAGCCACAAAAAGAAAAACATTGTGTGATTTCACTGATAGGAAATACTTAGAATAAGCAAATTCATAGAGTCAGAATCCAAAATATAGGTTACCAGGGGATGGGGTGGGGGTAGGTAGTTAAGGCTTAAAATACATTGAGTTTCCACTTGAAACTATGGAAATGTTTTAATAATTGATTGTGGGGATGGTAGCACAACATTGTGAATGTAATTATCAGCAGTGTAATATGTATCTGAATTTGGTTTAAAGGGGAATCATTAAATTGTGTATATGGTACTAGAATAAAAATTAAAAAGAAAAATCCATGGAAGTGCACAACATAAACACTGATCCCTAAGTCAAATCATGGGCTATATTTAATAGTACAATTATAAAAATGTGCTTTTATCAATTGTAACAAATGCTCCACACCAGCATAAGGTGTTTATAATGGGGTGTTATATGAGAATCCTGTATTTGTGCATGATTGTTCTGTAAATCTACAACTTCTTTAATTTAAAAAGATGTGATAGTATGTACTGCAAATGGTGGTTGTGAAGATTGAACGAGGTGATACTTGTTAATCACTTAGAGTAGCACTTGGCAGTTAGAAATCACTCAGGAAACATTAACTATTTCCACATTTTTCTGTATTTCATTTATCAAAGATCTGTAGAAATGGCAATTAGAATTCCAGTCATCCAGAAGACTTAGTGCCTCACAGAGTTTTTCATTATGTCAGAAAAAGGAAATGTTTTACTCTGCCTGTATAGTAGTTTTATTAAAAAATAAAAGTGTTTATTTTTTTTCAAAAAAAGTGATGGTAGTTTTTATGCGTCAAAGAAATTATCAAGAAAGTGAACAGACAACATATAGAATGGGAGAAAATATTTGGAAATCATATATTTCATAAGGGTTTAATATCCAGAATATATAAGGAACCACAAGTCAACAACAGAAAGACAATTGAATTAAAAATGGGCAAAGAACTTGACTAGACATTTCTCCAAAGCATATATACAAATGACCAGAAAGTACATGAAAAGATGCCCAGCATCATTAGTCATTAGGGAAATGCATATCAAAACCACAGTAAAATACTACTTTATACCCACTAGGATAGGATGGCTATGATTTTTAAAAAAAAAAAAAAAAAAAAAGGAAAATAACAAGTGTTGTTTAGTATGTGGAGAAATAGGAACCCTTGTATATTGGTGGGAATGTAAAATGGTGCGGCTATTGTGAAAAAACAATTTGATACTTTGTCACATAGTTAAACATAGAACTATCAATGACTTAGCAATTCAGTGTCTAGGTATATACCCGAAAGTATTGAAAACAGGAACTCAAAAAGATGTTTGTACACCAATCAATGTATGTAGCAGCATTATTCACCATTGTTAAATGGCAGAAGCAACTCAAGTATTGATCAACAGATGAATGGACAAGCAAAATGTGGTATATATGTACAATCAAATATTATACAGCAATATAAAGGGATGAAGTACTGATATGTGCTACAGTATAGATGAACCTTGGTGACATCTTGTTGAGTGAAATAAGCCAGATACAAATGGCCAAATATTATATGATTTCATTTATATGAAATACATAGAATAAACAAATAGATAGAAACAGAGTGGAGTACAGGTTATCAGCGGCTGGGGAGGTGTAGAAATCGACATTTATTGCTTGATAGGTACAGAATTTCTGTTTGGGGTGATAAAAGTTTTGGTAATCAATGATGGTATTGGTAGTACAATATTATGAATGTAATTAATATTACTGAATTGTACACATGATAGTGGTTAAAGTGGGAAATTTTGTATTGCATACATCTTACTACAATAAAATTTAAAAAAATACAGTGATGGTAGTTTTATGCTTTTAAACATAGAAATATATCTACAAAATACACTTTTTAGGGAAAAACATAAAACATGCCATATAATCCCATCTTCTATAGGGAGAAATAAATATGTTAATGTATTTTAATAGTCTGAAAGAAGAGAAACTAAAGTGCTAACTGTGATAGAATTATGGGTAATTTTACTGTATTGTCCTGAATTTTTTGCAATAACTATATTACTTTTTTGACAACAGCTTCATTGGGATATAATTCACATACCACAAAATTCATTGGTTTTTAGTGTAAAGAGTTGTGCATCCATCACCATGATCAATTTTAGAACATTTTCATCACACCCAAAAGAAAGCCCATACATTTAGCCAGCACCCCCAATCCTTCCACCTTCCCCACCCTTAACTCTAGGTAATCACTAATCTCCTTTCTATATCTATAGATCTGTCAATTCTTGACATTTCATATAGATGGAATCATAGAATATGTGGTCTTTTGTGACTGGCTTCTTTCACTTAGCATAATGTTCTCAAGGTTCATCCATGTTGTAGCTTACATGAATACTTCATTCCTTTTCATTGCTGAATAATTTTCCATTGCATGGATGTACCATATTTTGTTTGTCCATTCATCAGTTGATCAGCTGATGGGCATTAGACTTTTTTCCACTTTGGGGCTATTATGAATAATGCTGCTATGGAAAAGTTTTTGTATGGATATGTATTTTCCTTACTCTTACATATATACTTAGGATTAGAATTGATAGGTCATATAGTACTTCTATGTTTAACCTTATGAGGAACTGCCACTGTCTTCCAATTGGTTGCACTATTTTACATTACCATGAGGGTGAATGTATTACTTTTATATAATCACAAAATTTCCATTTTGGCAAAAAATAACAAAGCTATTTTCACTTTTTCTCTCCAGTTTAAGATTTGTTAGTGGAAGTAGAGATGGAACAGCAAGAATTTGGCATTATCAGCAACAAGAATGGAAGAGTATAGTGCTAGATATGGCTACTAAAATGGCTGGGTAAGATTGGATATTAGATATTTCAGTAGTTCTTATATGGTGTATTATCTTTTAAAATATTGAATTATATTTTAAAATTAGTAAATAGTTTGAAATTGGCAAAAAAAATGTTTGCCTCTGTATTCAGTCTCTGAATGTACTTTTGCTGTTGACTGACAGACTAGATGATAGGAACTTGCTGATTCAAAATTCTAATCTATTGTGACTTAAAGATCTCTCTCTGCTTTGCTGATGCCCATGTAGTCTTTTCTATATGTCATTTAAAAAATAATCTACTTTCTACCTCAAGGGTTGTCCCTATTAAATATCATTATATGTTTAAAGATACCTTTATAATATTTCATAGTATTAGCATTCCTACTCAGTGTTATCTGTATACTTAATCAGCATTCTGTTTCATCATGTTTTACTGTTGATTGGAAGATATATGATTATCTCTTTAGGATACTAGAGTTTCTTAAGGATATGGCCCTGAAATTAATTACATTCCTATTTAGAATAATGTAGAACTGATTTTGTAGTCATAGACATATTGATAATGTCATATTAGATTAAAACAAAAGTTACTTAATTTCTTAGTGCTTTTTTATAAGGTATGCCACTTAAAAATATATTATTTAATAGAATATGGACATCCTAAGTTTTCATATTTTCTGGTTGTTACCATAACCATGTTTTACTTTTCAAGGTATTTGTAAATTGCTTTTTAGTTTCCCTTTTTTATTCTTAAGGAATTATTTAATAAGCAAACTGTTGCCTTTTGGGGTCTTTTTTTCTCCCTGAAATAAGCGCATGGATATTGCCCTACGTGGGTACATTTACTTTTTTCTTTTATGAATACTTAAAAGTACAGCTTAGGATTTTTCATCTAAATAACTGCATGCTCCTGGGGAAATTGTCGTAATTTGCTATTTTAGATGCATCTTTGCTAAAAAAGGACAAGGTGTGAATATTTAAAATTATTTTGTTTAGGAGTAATTTGCCATCCGGAGAAGACAAGGTCACTAAACTTAAGGTGACTATGGTAGCCTGGGATCGCTATGACACCACAGTTATTACTGCAGTGAACAATTTCCTTTTAAAAGTATGGAATTCTATTACAGGGCAGCTTCTTCATACTTTATCTGTAAGTATTCTATTTTTAAAGTAATTGAAATGGTTATAAAGGGATTTATTCTGAGACAGGAAATTTAAGTTCTAGTTCATTTTCTATGACTTACTAGCCCTTGGGGAGGGTATTTAACTTCATGGGACATTTGTTGACATTTCTGTAAAGTAGAGATAATGTATAGTATATATGTATCAAGAAAACTTTTTGAGTACCTTTCCTAGTCTAATGTTTATTATGGTATAATATACAGTCAAGAGTATATAAGTTATTTTGTTTTTAGCAGGAACTGGGAATTTTTGTTGTTATTACTGTTTTGGGAATGAGGCTAACCTTATTTTGACAAGCATGTCCTTTATATTCTTCCTTCAGGGATTAGTATATGCAAGAAGTAGAGGTAAGAGGAAGAAAGTTGTCTTTTCCTCTAATTTTTTAAGAAAATATTTGTCATAGTTAAAAGCTACACAATATTTGTGGTTTGAAAAGTTAATAGAGGATTAGTAGAAATCACATTAATAGGGTTGATGATTGTCAGTTTATCATTAATATAGGTTGACTTTAGATTAAATTCCATTTAAAAGCTTTATTTCCTGTCTGCTTCAATTATCGATTCATTAGCATTTTAAAGAGAGAGACACCAAATGATTGCAATATGGTTTGTTCAGTAGTAGGTGACAGGGTTAAGGCCAGAGCCCAATTTTCATGGCTCTTAATTCTGTTTTTAGTATACCATGGTGTACATCTTCATTTGACTCCTATATGAGATAATCTTAGCCTAAGACCTCTGAGGTTTCTAAAAATTTGTTTAATTTTAGAGGATTTCCAGTTTAGCTTTTATATACTCCCAAGTCCTCTTTCCTATATACATTCCTAGCACTGTGCTAGTGGAGTCCTAGATTCTTCCTTTTATCTCTAAGCCAATGCTTACTTGGTTCTCTTTTTCCCTTTTCCCTGATCAGTTTCAATTAATTTGTCTGGAAAAACCTGTATTGTTTGTTGACTCTTTATCAGAAAATGTTTATATCAACACTCTCCGATAGAAATGTAACACAAAATATAAATAATTTTTATTTTCCTAGTAACCATTTTAATAAAATAAAAAGAATCATTTGATATTAATTTTCATAATATATGTCTATCCAAAATACTAGCATTTCAACATGTAATTAATAAGAAAAATTATTAGAGATACTTTGCATTATTTTTTCGTACCAGGCCTTTGAAATCTAGTTTGTATTTTATACTTACGGAATATCTCTATTTGTACCTGCCACATTTCAAATGCTTAATAGCCACATGTGCTGCTACCATATTGGACAGCAGAGGTCTATGCCTCTAAAATCACAATTTCAAAGGCCATATTGTAGCCATTGGTTTTACAAATCCATGTAAAATTCAGTCTTAAGTATTTTAATGTAAAGTCCTGTTTAGTGGCACTTTTTTCCCGTGGACTGTCTCATGGGTCATCTGTTTTCAGTGAATTTTATTGAAGAAGTTTTAGAACTGAATATTTTTAGTCCTTGTAACAGTCAAATCTACATATCTGTGTTGTAGCAATTTGTATGCCAGGGTCTTAGTGTAGTGTAAAGTTCTTGCATTCAACAAATACTTATTGAGCATGTACTATGTACCAGATGCTGAACTATGTGTTAGGAATAAATGGTAAACTTGTTTAATTGTCCCTGTCCTGGAGCTTATGACCTATTAAGTGATTTTTTTTTAAATACTTTAATCAAATAAGGGCTAAGAAAGTAAAGATGCAGTGGAAGTTTCTAGCAGGGCAATGTAATCTGGTCTGGGAGAGTTAAAACTTTCCTGAGGAAGTGAAGTTTGGGTTAAGATTTGAAAAGTGAGTAGAAATTACCCATATCTAAGCTTAAATGTCCCCTCCTTGACAAGGCCTTCCCTGATCAGTCTAAAATAGCTTCCCAGTCTTTCTCTTATTATATCACCTTGCTTTATTTTCATCCTAGTATTTATCACTACCTGATATTTTCTTGTTATGTTTTCTTGTTTGTTTACTTTCTATCTCCACGTGGCAGGGGCTCACTAAATATTTGGTGAATTACATATGTGAGGAGGTTAACAGGTCCTTCCAAGAAGCGGGAACAGCACGTGCAAAGGTCCTGAGGTAGAAGGGAACTGGAAAAAAAAAGCCAGTTTGGCTAGAGCACAGAGAGCAGAAACAGTGCTACCAGATAAAGACTGAAGAAGTGGACAGGGGCCAGACCATTCAGGGTCCTGTAAGATCTATCCTAAGACCAATAGGAAACCATTAAAGCGTTTAAAGCAAAGGAATGGCATGTGAGTTTTCCTTTTGAAAAATACGTTGTAATTCTGGCTACAGGGTAGATAGAATAGATTGGAGTGGGATTAAGAATGACTAGACCAACTGTAGAAGTCGATTGTAGTAGCCAGGATGAGATGTGATGATAATTTGGATTTGTCTTCTGGTGGTGGAAATAGAGGCATGCTTGTTGGTGGAAATAGAGGCATACTTTATTAAAAAAAATATTTGGTGAGGAAGTTACGATAGTTATTAGTTCTTGGGCAGGGTGGGGGGGCTCTGTATGATATACAAGAAGGTTTTAGGGTATAAAAAAGGCCAGTAGTTTAAGTAAAGGAACAGTAGAGAGGATAAATGCAAATATTACAGATGATACATCTTAAGATATTACTGATTTTACCAGGTTTTGTAACCCATGATCCAGTGCTAATGCCTTCATCCTAAGGCATGTAACCAAAATATAAAACCCCCTATTTAAAAGCCACTCTTTCTCGATGTACACTGAAGTAGTTGCATCATTTGAACAGCCTCAACAAAGTAAACCATGCTTCCCTCCGTTCACTGTAGCAATAGGTTTCCATTTCATTATCCTTAAGTTTAACAAAGTAATTTTGTTGTTTATTAGATAAGAACCTGAGAAAAAATTTGCTATATCAAATTGATTATTCAGTGAGGAATATTGTTATAACAAATAAATAAAGAACTTTTTCAGTAGTCATTGGGAAAAGAGTTTTGGTAAATTTTCATTTGTGATGGGATTTTACTATTCCTCTTAAAACTGCATTTTGAGTCACTCTACAGCTGTTTCTTAATCAATTTTTTTTGTCTATAGTGGTAATATGGTAGGATACTGTATTAATCCTTTTTTTCCATACAATGATTTGGGTTAAAGTGCCATTTTGAGGCTCATATTATATGGTTACTTGTAGAAGCTCCTGATGTATAGTGTAATGTTCCTAAGTGAAATGCAACTTCAGGATGTTCTGTGTGCTTTTTTGAGACTGCGACTGTTGTAAATCATATACTTTCTGGCTAGGCTTTAAGTCTTATGAAAATCAACAATGATTTAAATTAGGAGTTGGTAAACTTTTTCTGTAAGAGGCCAGATAGTAAATATTTTAGACTTTGCAGGCCACATGCATCTCTGTTGCATATCTTTGTTTTTCATATCCCTTTAAAAATGTAAACATCATTCTTAGGTCACAGGTTATATGTACAAAAATGTCTGGGACCTGGATTTGGCCTGCATCCTCCAGTTTGCCAACCCCTGATCTATGGTCCCTATACATGGATATATATTGATTGGAAGGGAAACATGAATCAGAACATTGGTTTTCAAGCTAATTTTTTAAAGCAACAAATCCAGTTTTCAAATAGCATCTTAAATGGAACTTTCAAGTATAAAACAGATATAGAGCAGAATCACTGTGCTTTGTCCCTCGAATGTATCATTGGGTCTCCTAAAATACAGTTTGATTACCAGTGACAGAGAGTCCTAGGTAAAGAACAGTGAAGGTTTTCCTGTTTTCACTGTGGCAGAATTGGATGTTAATGAAAGATTCTAATTGTCACATTTTTTTGTGTGACCTTATAAATAGCAGAGTCCTAGAAATACCAGTTCTACTTCAGCAGCCTGGTTAATGAGCTGTGACTGCTTGGACTATGCTGTCTATTGATACGTTATAAAATCAGCAATTATGCATATAAGTAATTCTAACTGAACTATATTTTTCATGTAGTCTCCATGTAGTAAATGCTGTTGAATTGGTATATATGGATTCATCTGAACCAAATTGATATTCTTCCAAGACCTTTTGACCAAATAAACCAGATGCTTGGTGTTACTTTTCATTTTTAATATTGATTTTATCATAGGGACATGATGATGAAGTATTTGTTTTGGAAGCACATCCATTTGATCAAAGGATCATACTTTCAGCAGGTCATGATGGAAACATTTTTGTTTGGGACCTTGACCGGGGGACCAAAATTCGAAATTACTTTAATATGGTAAGGAAAATCTGCATTTTAGTGCATATTAAAACTGACCTTTCTTTTGTGACAACTTGGTAAGTAAAGTATACCTACTGCAAAGGAGCCTCTTGACTTCTGTGTTTAAATCTGTAACATAATTCAGAAAATAAGTCAAGACCTGAGAGTAAGGTGTGTCCAGAGTAAGACTTTTCAGGGTGACTATATATTGGCATTGTCAGCATTTTCCAAGTTCTGGCCCCCAACTCTGAAACTCCAGAAACTCAAATTCATTAAACTTTTGGAGCTAACATTAACCAAACTCAAAAAAGTATTAATGTTTAATCTATAATCCTAATATATGAATGGCAACAGTGACTGTCGTACTTCTGTATTTAGTAAGCCCCATATGGCTTAATCAGTAATTAGAAAATTGTTTGATAAATGGAATTGGGGACATGGATACTCTTTAAGTATATTTCATGCAAACCATGGAAAAATCTGGTGAACTATCTCTTCTTTCAGAAGAAAACCCTTCTGTGGTGATGGGAATACTCATGTCCT
>JAQZBX010106278.1:0-10769 GCA_029593785.1 Cabassous unicinctus
ACTCTATTAGTAGCAAAGGAACATTTGGTTTATTGTTGCTTAGTTTAAAGTATAAATGAAGTTTCGTGTTATTACAACAGTTCTGATTTGTGGTATTGATGTTAACTAACACTAAACCCCTATATCATGTATGTACATAGTCAAAAAAATACAAGTAGATATTTTACTGCCTTCTCTAGTAGGGTTGGTGCAGAATTAAGTCTAGGCCAGCAGGAATGTATTATATTATGGGATACACGACAGATGACTACAAGACTGACATTCCTTTCTGACAAATGAAAACCTGAAGTGTTTTGAAATTTTGCTGGGTAGAAGTTGGGAAAGCTTGTTTAAAAGTTTCAGACAACTTCCATGTTCTCTGGAGGTGTAGACTTAAATTTTCCTTGGGACAGAACGTTCTTTTTGTAAGTGTCCCTTGAAAGGACCTCTTGTTGCACAAACGTAGAGCAAGTCCCCTCACCACTTGTTCTTAAGGAAAATGGTGTGAATGTCGCCAAGTTACCCTCGGTCGTCTGTGAGCCTCACTTTGGGAACTAGCATGTATCCTCCTCTTCTCTGGGGCCCCTCGATCTGTTGAGTTCTGAGTGAGCTGTATCATACTCTGTGGTTTTGTTAAATCTTTGATTTTTTTCTTTAGATATTTTGATACTAAAAGAGTCATAGCTCTTATTGTATCTTCTTGGTAAGTTGTACCTTTTATTTCAGTTCATCCTTTTGGTCTAGAAGTTTACATTTTCTGACATTAATATTGTTGTCCTCACTTCATTTTAGCTTCCATTTTACTTTCCTTTATTTTAATCCTTTCTCAGTCACTTGTTTTGGATGTATTTCTTATAGGTAGTTGAGCTTTATATGTAATCTGAAAATCCCTCTAATTGGGAAACTGAGCACATTCACATCTTCTTGTGGCTATTAGTAGGTATGTAGTCTTATTCCTGCTATCATGTTTTAGGTTTTCAGTCTGTTTTTCTTGCTGGTTTCCATTTCCCTGGTTTCCACCTAACAGCACATGTATAATGACTGAGAAGTTTAAAGACGCACAGGCAACTCTTACCTGAGAATCCAAATAGCACAGTGCAGTGATCCTGTGAATTTTAAAGCAAAAGTCAAGTCTTACTCAAGCAAAATCAAATTTGTGAAATGTAGAGTGACAAAGCCAGTTGAATGGATATGAAACGGTTGGGCAAGCCCTTCTGGGATCGGGTATCAGAGGTGGCATCAAAATGTGGGCCCAGGACGCCCCTGCCGGGAATGCTTTCTGGAGGGACCACAAGAAGGGAGCCATGCGTGGGCTGTGCCCCCAGGTCACGGTCACTACAGGGTGTCCAAAGCCAGAGACCCGGGAACAAATCTCTAGTATCATGAGCTGGAGCAGGTGTGGTCAAACAGCACCTGAAAAGGGTCGGGGCAGGAGTTGCCCTAGAAGCCTCCTGGGGTCTGATTCCCAGTCACCCAAGGGCACACAGCCGTGTGTGTTGACCATGACACGCTCCTGCAGGTCTGGACTGAAGTCCTTACTGCCCAGGAGCCCTACTGGACACAACACGATGACAACAAAGCCAAGCAGAACTACTGAAGAGCAATTTCAAGGAGTAACAGGAAACTTCTCATTCTAATTGGGCAAGATTGCTTAATAGTTTGCTAAAGGGCAAGCGATTCTGGAAAGAAATTTTATATAACTTTAATTAACCCAGGGAGGATTCATTTTGTCAAGATGAAATTCACTTAGCTTCTTAGATTGGTTTTGTGGGAAGATGGAGTGTGAGCTGTCCATTCCGCCTGTGTCATCCAGGTTTTAGTTGTCCTTATGGGTGGTCTGGGGTCCATCTACAACCGTTGCTTTTAAAAACCCTAAGTAACTCTGTAGCTGTCTGAATTAGACTCATATTCATAGTCCATTATATTAGTCAGCCAAAGGGGTGCTGATGCAAAATAGCAGAAATCAGTTGGTTTTATAGAGGGTATTTATTTGGGGTAAAAACTTACAGTCCCAAGGCTGTGGAAAATCCAACTGAAGGTACTTTCTCACCCAAATCAGCTGTTACGTGTTGAAGCAAGATGGCGGACAATCTCTGCCTGATCTCTCAGGGCTTCCTATATCAGTCTCTGGCATAGGGCTCATTTCTTTCCAAGCCTTCTCAGCTGCTCTGTTCTCTTCAGCTACAAACTATCAGGAGCATGGCTCATCTCTCCCTGGGCCCACAGGATCAAAGTTCTCTCGTCTTCCATGTATATGGAGCTCTCTCTTTTCTTGTCTTCTTGAGTGAGTGTCCATTTATATAGGTCCACCAAGGGGGCGGGGACTCAACGTGAGTCACACCCTACTGACGTGGTCTAATCAGAAGCCCTAAATTTATTTTATCAAGTCAACTTAACCCAAGGCCTCTCACTGAATCTAATACAAGCAAAGATGGAAGCGGGTGTGGCTCAGTGGATAGAGCCCCCGTTTACCATATGGGAGGCCCGGGTTCGCGTCCCGAGGCCTCCTTGTGAGGGCACGCCGGCCTGAGCGGTGCGGTGGGCTGATGCAGCAACCTCACGGCAGGAAGCGGGTGTGGCGCAATGGATAGAGCACCCGTTTACCATATGAGAGGCCCGGGGTTCGCTTCCCTGCCCCTCCTTGTGAGGGCAGGCCAGCTAGTAGGCTGATGCGGCAAGACCTCACAGCAAGGGGGAGATAAGCAGACACAGAGAAGACACACAGCGAATGGACACAGCAGCACAAGCAGCAAGGGGGGGATAAATAAAATAAAATAAATAAATCTTTAATACAAGCAAAGGGCATCACACCCAGAGGAGGAGACCAGTTTACCCAGTTTACGAACATAATCCTCCTCTTTTTGGGATTCATAAATAATCTCAAACTGCCACACCCACATAGCCCTTTTTAACATGGATATTGAGCTGTTTCATTTTTCCTCCCTTTTCTCAGAAGCATGGGAGGTAGCCCCCCCATCCCCACCGCCAGCACCTCCTAGAAGGACAAGAAGACTAAATTCCCCACATCCTTGAGGAAAACGAAAGGGTTCCTAGGTCACCAGTGATTTGTGCTCTTGGGCGCTTAAGTCACAAAGGACCATGTGTAAGAATTAGAGGGAAACGGTTGTGGGAGGGCAAGCTGGGCCCCACATGTCCGCCGGAGGAGGTGGCCATGCCCAGAGGCTGGCCACATGGTGCTTCCGGGAAGATCAGAAACCCAGGTGCAGGGCTCAGCTGGTCAACTGTGCAGGCTGAGGGGCCCCAGCCTGCCTCCTGCAGCCAGGCAGATTCCTGAGAAATGCAAGGGAAACTGAGAGGGCCCAATGAGGTGGAACTAGACCTACAGTTAGTAGATAGAGAGGAATAATAAAGGTCAGAGCAGAGATAAGTGGCAGAGAGAATAGAGAAATAATTGAGAGAATCAATGACATCAAAAGTTGGTTCCTTGAAAACAGCAATAAAATCGACAAACTTTTAGCTAAACTGACAGAGGAAAAAGAGAAGACACAAATTTCTAAAATCCAAACTGAAAGGGGGGGACATTACCTCCGATCTTGCAGAAATTGAAAGGATTATAAGAGAATATGTTGAACAATTGTATGCCAATAAATTAGATAATCTGGACAAATTCCTGTAAACACACAATGTAAATGTAACTCAAGTAGAAACTGAAGATCTCAACAGACCTATAACAAGTAAAAGAGATTGAACCCAAATATAGATTTGCCACATGACCCTGCAATACCAATACTGAGTATATACCTAGAAGAACTGAGACCAGTGACATGAATAGACATCTGCATACCTTTGTTCATAGCAGTGTTATTCATGATAGCCAAAAGTTGGAAACAATCCAGGTGTCCATCAACCAATGAATGGATAAACAAACTTTGGTGTAGTTACACAATGGAATATTATGCAGCTATAAGAAGAAATAAAGTCGTAAAGTATATGACAATGTGGATGAACCTGGATGACATTATGTTGAGCAAAGCATGCCAGACCCAAAACGACAAATACTGTATGAGTACGTTACTATGAACCAAATATATTGCGTAACATTGTATGATTCCATTTATATAAAATGTAAATATAAATCAATTTATAAAGGTAAAAAAAAGAGAGAGAGATGGAACCTGTAATCAAGAACCTTCCAACAAAGGAAAGTCCAGGACCAGATGGCTTCCCTGGTGAATTCTACCTAACATTCAAAGAATTCATACCGATCCTGCTCAAACTTTCCCAAAAAATTGAAGAGGAGGGAAGTCCTCCTAAGCCATTATATGAGGCCAGCATCACCCTAATACCAAAGCCAGATAAAGACATCCCAGGAAAAGGACAGAACAACGAGATGGGCTTTAAGAGACTGTGACCAGACTCCAGTGAAACACTCTTGCTATTAGTTAGCTTAGTCTTTAGCTTTATATGACCTCTTGGAAGAGGGATCGGTATCAAAACACTGCCAAGTTGCATGTTTTTTAATAGGCCTAGTAATGTTAGATGCTAGGCCAGCTTCGGCAAGTAAAAGCAGGATTTTCAAAATAATTGTGAGACTGTTGCCTCCTGCCAGGTCCCAGGGCTAATTTAAAGTGCCTTTGTCCCCTTCACCCTCTGTGGATCATGTGTCATGGACTGAGGCTTTCTTTAAAGCCATCCACTAGCAGCTGGTGGCATGTCATTACCATCTAAAGCACCAAGGCCATTACTGGGCCTTCATTAAGAAAAAGGCGGTGGTGTCCGCTGCTGCTCCTGCTCCATTCCCCCAGGACAGCATGTAACTCTATTTAGATAATAACAGTCCCAAGTGAATCCGCACTGGGCATTTTTTCCATTCTCTTATCCCTGAAATGTTCATCTGGGGAAAGGAAATAGTCTAGCCACAAGAAGGTGATGATTTCAGGAACAACTGAATTCAGTCTTTCTGGGAGCAGGAGGTTAAGACTGCGTTGAGGGTAGTTTGTCCGGTGTAAATTAAACTTGATCTTGGAACACAATTCCTTAGAAGAAATTTCCTTAGTTATTGTGTATTATTTTCTTAGTAAGCAACATCCAAAAATATAGGAGTGCTGTTCTCTGGAAAAAAAAAAAAATTTCCCCTTGCTAAAAATATTCTATTTGGAGTGCTAGGGAATCACAGTGTGGACAAAATTGTGTTGTCGTTCTTTTAAACTTTTTATATTAGTGTATGACTATGTAGGAAAATAGTCACTCCTATGTTGCTGCGGGGTATATGATGGAAGAACTCCTTGAGTCCAATTTGGCAGAAACTATCAAAACATATTCCACATTTGTGCGGAGATATGCATGAAGGATAATTCTTGCAACAGTGTTTAGAATGACAAAAAAGCGGAAGGAGCCTAGACAGACTTTTCCATTACATCCATATGAGGGAGCTGTGGATGGCCATTAAAAAAGAATGAACTAGGTAATGATGATGAAAATATAGCCTATATTGAGTATTTACAATATAGCAGACTTGTCTCAGCGTGCTGCGTGTTATCTGTGCATTTAATCTTGACTACAATCCTCTGAGGGATATAGTCTATATCCATTCTAAGGGTATGGAAACTAATGCATAAAGAGGTTGATTGCCCGCTGTCTTAGTTTGCCAGAGTTGCTATGACAAACACCACACACTGACTGGCTTAAATAGCAGAATTTTGTTGCTCACAATTTTGGAGGCTGGAAGTCCAAAATAAAGGTTTTGGCAAGGCAGTGGCTTCTCTGAAGTCTGTATCATTCTGATGTTGGCAGTCCCCCATCGCATGGCAATTGTCCTCTCTCTCTCTCTCTCTCTCTCTCTCTCTCTCTCTCTCTGGCTTCTCCTGCTTTCAACTTCAGTGTCCAATTTCCTTTGCATATAAGGACTTCACCCATATTGGATCAAGGCCCTCCCTCATTCAGTTTGGTCACACTTTAACTAATAATAGCATCTTCAAAGGTCCTATTTCTAAGTGGGTTCACACCCACAGGACCAGGGGTTAGGAACTGAACATGTCTTTTGTGGGAGGCGTGATTCATTCCCCAACACCCACAGTCAGTCACACAACTAGTAAGTGTCAGAGTCCGGATTTAACCTTTGCTGTCTGGCCTCAGACAAACTCTTCATCTCTACACTAAAACTGTTTCCAAATGTAGTAAAAGGGCCTATCTCTATATATCTTGAAAAGGGGGGGAAAAGCAGGGTGCAGAACAGTGTGCAGCACTTGCTAACATTTGCAAACAAAGAGGGGCGATACATACACACATATTTGTATATAAGTAGAGCAGTGCTGTCCAGTAGATCTTGTTCTCATGATGGAATGGTCCAGAGCTCGGCTGTCCAATATGGCAGCCATTAGCCACATGTGGCTATTGAGCACTTGAAATGTGGCCATTATGGCCGAGGAACTGAATTTTTAATTCAGAATTTTTAATTAATTTCAATTAATTTCAATGGCCAGTGCAGGATGGAACATGTATGGAAGGACACGGACGAAGCTGCTTCAGAGATAGATGGCTCAATCCTGTGGTTCCCTTGGAAAAACATTCTACAGAAACTTTAGTTAAAGGAACCGGTTCCATACGGAATCATTTCACAACCACAAATGGCCACTTGGTTTGAGAGATGAGGAAACCAGAGGCCAGAAAAGTTGAGTCATTTGTCCAAAGTCACAGTCACATGGCCAGTCTAGCAGCTGAAGAAGAAGTAGGACAAGGGGCTGGTCACAATTTGGGTTTGTTCTTTCCTCCTTAGAATAGTTGACATTTTTGTTTTCCAAGGCTCCATTCAATCTGATTATCGGCTCAAATAAGGAAACAAACAAAACCCCAAACCCTGGTGCTCCCAGGACTTCATGGGGGAATCCTATCAGCGACTAACGAGGATGCCATCCCTTCATGCCTTCTCCCCATCCCAGACTTCACTGATTGTCCTGCCCTTCTGGCTCTGCAGCTACATTTTATTCTCTCTCGGTGTCTGGACAACATGCTCGCCCGTCCCAGCATGAGTGGAGATCCAGAGGCTATCCCCCAGCGCCTTACACATCAGGCTGGATAAATGTTTGCTGGATGCAATTACGGCGATTAGAGACACGGGCTGGCCCTACCCCCAGCCTAGAGAGCTGTGTGAAGAGTGCCGATGGCGCCTAAGAAGGTTTCCCTGGGTAGCTGGTGAAGGTCGATGAGCTCCCAGCTGGGAGAAGGATGGGAGCTAGGGGGTGCTAACAGATTACTGAGCCCGGAAAGCACGGGATTCTAGGATGCGTGGAACCAGCAGAGCTGTGACTAACCAGGACCTTTTTTAGCAAAAGTGAGCCAGAAAGACCTCAGGAGTGAAATGAACAAAAATAAGGTCATCAGTTCAACAGGCAGGCAGCAGGGCAAGGGATGTCCAGAAAAGCTGATTTTCTTAGAGGCCTGAGGAACTCCGATCCGAGAGCCTGATGTGAGCCTGGGGACAGAGGATGGCAGAGAATCATCTGGGAGCCACATGAGGGGTAGAAAAAAGGCTCTCTAGGAACAGGGAGGACCCGCTCTCAGGCATGTCACCCCGTCTTCCTCTGACAGCGTCGGTTGTGCCAGGGTAGCCTTGCCAATTGCACTGCAGGGCCAGGGAGAGGGAGGAGGGTGCCGGCATGGGTGTGGACCCCTCTGCCTGGTCCAGGAGGAGTCAGGCAACAGGGCCCCAGTACTTGTGCCAAGTCTAGATAATTTGTCACAGGACTAAGGCCCGGGAAATTCTGGGAAGAAGCTTCGTGGGTGGGGACCTTGAGTAACTGTTGAGTATTTGCTAAGTGAAAAATGAGGAAGCAAAAAACCGGTGTCACACTAACCACTTTTCCAATGGTGCTTTTTAAAAAAATTTTTTTGGAGGTACCGAGGGTTGAACCTGGGACCTCGTCTGTGCGAGGCAGGTGCTCAACCACTAAGCTACAAGCGCTCCCAGGTATACTATGCTTTTGATTCTATCTCCAGGGAGAGGCTGTGCAGTATCTGCCTAAACGCCTCTGGAACAGAGCTGTCATCTCATCATTATTCCGTCTGTATGGTCCCTTCTAACTCAACCCTTTGGTCCTTCCTGACCACGTCCCTCTGGTCTGCTTTTTCCCAGGGCTCAACCCCCCAATCCCTTCAAGGGAGATAAAGGTTGGAAAGAATTCATATTAAAAAATAGAAAATTATCTCAAGTTAATATCTAAATTTACTGCAATTCCTGTGGTTAACAGTACAAATACAAGAATGTCCTTCTGTGAACTAGAACAAATGTACATCAGTATTGCAAGGTGGTAAGAATGTGGAGAAGTGTGGGAAAAATACAGTTAATGTGACCTATGGACTATAGTTAACAGCGATACTGTAATATTCTTGCATCACTGCCAAAGATGTACTGTGTTAATAATAGGGGGGTATGGAAAAAAATAAACCAAATGTATGCTATGGACCATAGTTAGCGGTAATAGTCTGATGATATTATTTCATAATGTGTAACAAATGTTCCGCAAGAATGTAGTGTGTTGGTGGAGGGGGTGTTGTATGGGAATTCCACACATATGCATGATTGTTTTGTTAGTTCACAACTTCTCTAATAAAAACAAAATTAAAAAAAAAAAATTTACTGCCATTCCAATGGGATTTTTTTTTCCCCCTAGAATTTAACAAAATAATTAAAAATTCACCTGGAAGAACAGACAAGTGAGAACAGCCAAGAAAGTCTGAGAAAGAATAATAGTGGAAGTGAGCTTGCCCTTCCTGTTTTTTTGTTTGTTTTTATTTTTTAACTCTTGTAAGTCAGCAGACATTTTCAGATTCAATTTGGGAGATAATGAGCCATATTTAAAATCTTGAGTAGAGAAATAAATGATTAAAGCCATAATATGAACAGGATCAGAAGAAGAAAGGAATTCCCAGGAAGCCCAAAGTTACTTGCTTGATGGACAGAAGATAGGCTTCCCCATAGAATCCCACATATACGATTCTCTCCTTTGCAGCAGAAATAAAAGAAGTAAAGTTAAGGTGTTCTGTTCATCTACTGCTGTGTAACAATGACCCCCAAACTTAGTGGGTAATAATAACAATATTTATTTTGTTCAGAAATCTGCATTTGGGAACCATGTCTGGGGCTGCGGCTGGGCCAGTTCAAATGGCCAGAGGCTGGAGCAGGTCGGGGCTGGCCAGTCTCTCTCCGTGCAACCTCTCCACCGGCTTGGGTGGGCTTCTCCACTCACCTTAGGAGCCTCAGGACTCCCTGAGAGCGAGAGTTCCAAGAGTCCTGGGTGGAAGCTTTAAGGCGTCTTATGACCTAGGCTCAGAAGCCCTAAAAATGTCACTTGCTCAACATTCTATTAGTCAAGCAAATTATTAAGTCCAGCCCACATGGAAGAGGAAGGAGAATGAGACACTCTACCTCTCCACGGGAGGATTTCAAAGATTCCGTCACCGTCTTTAATCTGTCACGTAAAGAAAAAAACAAGTCTCTAGCCTCCCTTTCCAGCAAATTCTTAACTCCATTTTCTTTTCCTCGCCTACAGCCAAGTCTTTACTGTTTCTTCACCCAGGGTTTCCTAAAGGGAAAGCATTCCTCCAAGTCCTCTTCTACATTGAAACATACAGTTACAGGCTCTCCCGTTCCTTCATCATCTTGACTCTACCTTGACCTAATGTGTCCATGTGTGACGTTGTTATTACGTGTGTTATTTTTCCTAACTGTGAAAGTAATGCATAGTCTCTGTAGAAAAACTGGAAAACATGCACATATTCCCCAAAAATAAATAAGGATAAAGGGAAATTAAGTTAAATGTCACATCTTTTAATCTGATTCCCATTTCTGGCCATTTGAAATCTTTTTGGATCCTGAGTCTTACTATCCATTTGTTGTTATTCTGTAAGCTCTCAGATTTCTTCGTTCAAGTCAGTGATGATTGAAAAGGACAGTATCAAACATCTAGGTTGATATTTATTCAATAATTAGTTTTTTAAAAAAAAAAATCAAGTATCTGGAAGTTATTGCATACTTGCAAATCCATTCCAAACCCAGAACATCAGTTTTCCCATGAGCTTCACAGGGATGTCTACAGATTAAGAAACTGAGGTATAGATTGTTTTTATAAAAAATTTTCAACAACAGCAAAAAAGAAATTGACAGCTGATTTTTTTTTTCTTTTTTTTGAGGTACTTGGGGCTGGGGGTTGAACCCAGGACTTCATGTGTGGGAAGCCGGTACTCAACTACTGAGCCACATTGGCTTCCCTGAGTTGGTTTTATCATTTGCTTTGTCTGTTGTTTGTTTTTGTGTTTTCAGGAGGGACCGGGAACCGAACCCAGGACCTCCCATGTGGGAGGCGGGCACGCAACTGCTTGAGCCACATCCACTCCTGACAGCTGATTTTAAAAGAGCTGAGTAAACTTTTAACTCAGAAATAGATTCTACTTGGTAGAAGGAAGGGCATGGCCTTTTAAGTGGGTGCGTAGATTCACAGGCTAAAAGAACTGGGAGGAACCTTAACAATCATCCCTCCCAATTTCTTTATTTATAGAAGAGGAAACTGAGGGCCACAGAGGGGAAATGATTTATACAAAGTCATCTGGGTACGATGAAGAGAGCTGTCCACTTGCTTGGTTTTATTGGTTGTTCTTAGCTGATGTAAATAATCTTACCTAAATACTTTTTAAGCGCTAAAATTTTAATTACATAAGTAGTTCATAAATAAGTTCTACCTGTAAAATATTCAAATAAAACAAAGCATGTCTTTCTTGACACCCCCATATTCCACTCCCTTCTCTTATGATTCTTTTATATGTTTTTTTTTTTT
>JAQZBX010106279.1:0-10763 GCA_029593785.1 Cabassous unicinctus
TTAAAAAAAAAAAAAAACTCTTAGGGGAGTGGGTGTAGCAGGTGTAGCTCAGTGGTTGAACACCTGCTTCCCAAGAATGAGGTTGTGGGTTCAATCTCCAGTACCTACTAAAAAAATGAAAGAAACTGCTATATGTCCATGCTAAGACATTAAAAACTGCATAGAATTCAGTCCCATTATTAGGATGACCTTATTAAATAAGTGCTTCGCTACCAGAATCATAATGATGTGAAAATCAGCACTCAGCAAAATGATAATGACTTGATAGAAATTTCACAGGTGATTGGAGCAGGCATATTAGTTGGGGTTCTAGAGTAGGAATCAGGTAGAGAACTGGAGGTAAAATCCTGGCCCATTAAAGGCCCACCAGGCTCCTGTGACCCTGAATGTGTACATGGTGAATTCCACAAAGGTTAAACACTGGAAAGAGGAAAAGGCTACCAAACAAACAAGTAACAACATAGTATTTATTTCAACTTCAGCAAAGCCCTATTTCATTAAATTCTAATGATCCCAATTCTCCAACTCTCTCCCCTCATCCTTTCCACAAAGCATTTAACAAACCCTTGAGAAACATAATAAAAGTTTTATTCTTTTTTCAGGAGGATGCAGAACCCTGTAAGCAGTGCTAAACCACAAGTCTTTTTTTTTTTTTTTTTTTAAAGAGATAAATAGAAAAATGATTACAAATCAATATTCGAATGTAGAGAAGAGGCTACCTAGAAAGCTCCTCCTGTCAAAGTTGGGGGGCTGTTTTAGCCTGTTGCTATTCTAGGCACTAGGAAATCACGTCTGGGGGAAGACCAACCTCCACAGAAATATTTGCAGCAGGCCATTCCAATGAGTATTTATTTTAGGAGAAAAGACAGATATATAACAATACTAAAGAAATGTATGGGCATATAGTTTTATTAACAATACTAATGACACATCAAAGGAAATGACAGTAACTTGGACAGCTGGTTTTGAAGATTCCAGACTAGCCCTTAGCCTACATAAGATATATCTTCCAAGGCTATAATTGGTATAATCTGCCTGGTTTTCATTTTGTGAAATATTTTCATTCTTCTATGTTGTCTTTTACATGGCCAATTTTAGCAGCTATAAGGAATCCCACTGGGTGGAAACACCACAATTAGCTAAGCTCTAGTCCTGGACACCTAGGAACTATTGCTACAATGAAAGTCTCTGTACTTTTATCTTTTCTAAAGTCTGCTGAATTACTTTCATAGGAAAAGATCTTAGGGTAGGTTATGAAGTGGGAGACTCTAGGAAGCTTTATGACTCTGGCTCAATATATCCTTGACAGTTCCCCCAGTGACCAGACCCATCCAAACTGCCGTGGATGCCCTACAGCCTACCAGCAGAGGGCAGCATCCACCAAACTAAAAGGGCCTAAAGATGAAGACACCCAGCCTTGGGGAGTGTGGAGTAAAAGGGATGGCCAGAAGACAAAGGCAACATACACAGGACAATGCTATCCCAGGGCTTCAGGCCCTGATTCCTGGACCTGAGGGTTACCAGGACTAGGGATCATCTAACACTCTTAAGAGCCCTGTGTCCTTGATTCCTTTATTGGCACCAAGATGGAAAACTTACCTCCCCTTAAACAGGTATAAGTATATACTACCATAGAGACCATGCCAAGTCCTTATTACACTTGCCAGTATTAAATTCCTACCCCTGGGGAGACAAAATGAGAATGCATTAGGCTGTCAGCCTTAATTTGGCAATTTCTGTTGAAGGAAAGAATGGAAAGTGCAAGCATGCTAACAAGTTTATCCTTCACACATGTCCAAGTTCCCTTGTCCCTTCTTCTTGACTTCACTTTAAACTAAGTTGGGGAGCAAGGCATGGATATTATAGGCAGTAATGAGGTCAAAGGTAGCCATTAGTCCACAGCAGTTAGGTTACAGATCTAACAAAATGGAAAGAAATATGCCCGAGACATCTCAAATCTTTTTGTTCATTTTAGATTATCAACTAAATGAGTCATCCTAAATTAATCTGAATTGAAGCTTGGGATATTCCAATATTCCAGCTCTTAAGAGCCTAGACAAATGCTTACCTACCAAAGGGCTGAAAACTATTGTTAATTTGCCAACTGTTCATCATTGCCCCTCCCTAATATATTAACTTCTCTCTAGAACATTTATATAATATACACCCTAGCCCACATTACAGAACTAATACAGCATTGGCAAGGGCACAAAAACAGACCCTCTTATATTCTTATTGCAGAAGTAAGAGGGTAGGAGGGTAGGGAAGTGGTTATTTATCACCTTTCTGGAGGGAATTTAATAACATCAAAATTTTAATGTACAAAAATATGTACCAAAAAAAAAGACTTTCACCTGGAAATTCCACTTCTAGAAATTTATGCTACAAAAGCAATTCTACAAGTAAGCAAAGGTATTATACAAGGATATTATTGCACCACTGTTCATAATGGAAAAAAATAAAAACCTAAATGTCCACTAACAAAAGATGAATTAAAATGAGCTATATCTACAAATTCTATCATGGAACACTCTCCAAGACAAATTAAATGAAATAAAGTTACAGAATAGTATATAATTTGCTGTTATTGTTTTCCTTAAACTGCGATATTATAAAGTCTAGAAAGACACACACCAGGTTTCCCAGATTCAAATTTTGGCTCTGACACTTAATACATTCGTATATAAAGAATTTTTCAGAACATGGATATATTACTTTTATAATTAAAAGATATATCCTTATGTCCAAGAGGAATGAAAACATATACCCACATAAAAACCTGCACATGGATGTTCTTAGCAGCATTACTAAGTCAAAATTTTTGACATTAGTCAAAAATTGGAAACCACCCAAATGTCCATAAACTGGTGGAGGGATAGACAAACTGTATGGTATATAAAACAAGAGAATTCTATTCAGCAATAAAAAAAGAACAAACTACTCACACATACTATGACATGGACAAAACTCAAAAACATCATGATAAGTGAAAGAAGCAAGGCACAAAAGAACATACACATTATTCCATTTATATGAAATGTCCAGAGAAGGCAAATCTAGAGAGATACTGGTAGATTACAAAGTAACTGGAGCAGGAGGTAGGAATGGAGACTAATAGTAAAGGGGCATCAAAGGTCTTACTGGAGTGATGAAAATGTTCTATAAGTGATTTATGGTAATAGTTACTCACCTTGGTAAATTTACTAAAGACCACTGAATTGTACAATTGGGGTGAATTATATGATATGTAAAATATGCCTCAATAACGCTGTAAAAAATATAAAAGGTTAAACAAAGATATCCTTACAAACCTGGTATTATTTTATGTTCATAAAATGTTTTGCCCTTGAAAAAGGACTTTCACTTATCCTATTTGATCCTCACAAGCATCATGTGAAGTAGGTAGGATAAGGATCATGCCCTTAAGAGCAAAAAGGAAAACGGTGGCTCAGTGAAGTTAAGTAAGTAGCCCATACCCACTGCTAGAAAATAAAGTAGCTGAAGCCCATATCCAAAACATGAGTAAATCAGTAAATGTGGTGGTAAAAATGTGCCAAGACTGCAAGGGTCCAGGGATAATCACTGAACAGTGATCACACTTTTGCTGTATACTGGATGGGGACAGGGATTTCCCCCCAAAGTACCTGGCTTTTTATATTCTTTAACTTTTTGTGTAAACATGCATTTAGGAAAACTTTACATAAAAGATGTTTTTTATCTTACATCATCTGGCTAAAAATGAGATCATTATGGATACACACTATGATGGTTAGGCTAATGTATCAACTCGGCCAGGTAATTGTGTCCAGGTGTTTGGTCAAGCAAGCACTGGGCTAATTGTAATATAAGAACATTTATGGACTTTGGTCACCAGTGAGTTTACTGTATGGATGTCTGATTACATCTGCATCAATCAGGGAGACGGCCGTCAGCAATGGGTGACACTTTTATCCAATCAGTTGAATGCCTTAAAAGGGGAAGTGATTTCAACATATAGAGAGAATTTCCCAGCTCGTCTTTGGATAGCCAACGTCTCCCAGAAAGTCATCAAGGACCTTCACTGAACTTTCATTGGAGCCCCTGGTTTGCAGCCTGCCTGCGGAACCTGAACTTGTGCATCCCCACGGTCACGTGAGAGACTCTTATAAAATCTCATATTATTGACAGATTATCTCCTGTTGATTCTGTTTCCCTAGAGAACCATGACTAATACAGACACTAACTCCCAGAGGCAGAAAGAAATTTCTCCTTTTGTTACTTCATAAAATGCCCATTACATAGTAAGGATTCAAATAAATGCTTCTGACTCCTATGAAAAATAATTATAATTTTAAAAAACTTAACTTGAACATTATTCTAAATGCATTCTGCATTTCATTCTGTACAGAAAAACTGGAGAGAAA
The DNA here is from genome assembly GCA_029593785.1 of Cabassous unicinctus. Lineage (NCBI taxonomy): Eukaryota > Metazoa > Chordata > Mammalia > Cingulata > Chlamyphoridae > Cabassous > Cabassous unicinctus. Next base: position 4,404 of record JAQZBX010106279.1, read on the forward strand.
TAACAAGAGATACAATTCAAACCATAAACCATAAGGAACTTTTTTTTTTCCCCCTCAGCTAAATGGTTAGTTTTGGGCAACCATTTTGCTAAAAAGTTCAAAAGGCTGCCTGCCTCTGCAGTCTCCACAAGCCTTCCCAACACCAATCAAGCAACTAAGAAATGACAGAAGTCTGACATGATTAATCAATATTTTCCCACAGCTTTCTATTTTACAGACTGGGTGTACAGAACCACAGCAAGTAAGAAATGGTTCAGTGTCAAAAAACTGTCTCTGTCACACTAAACTAAGTTGACAATATGGGTGAGCTCCCATTTTACAGATGGGAAAACAGGTTCAGAATGGTAAAATGACAGTTTCCTTGATATTTTCTGTTGATCACTGCTGAAAAGATCAATGCTCTTGAACTATTAACCGAAGCACTTTGCATCAAATCTTGATGCATGATTGACATAACTTTGTCTAATCACATTTTCAAAGGAGAAAGGTCTTAGAAACAACTGGTACAGTAGAAAAGATATTAAGATCAGCAGATTACAAATCTTGGATGTCTACAACATATATGGGATTTTTGTCTTACACCTGATACTATATTCTTCAGGATTTGGGGACCTAAGGAAAGTAAAGTCTATAAAGAAAAAGCCACAAGCCACAAACAAACAGGGTTTTGGAGTTCTGGATGGACCAAGAAAAGCACTGGAAAATTTAACAAAAAAGCAGGAAACTGAGCTCAATTCTGGCTCCTGGGGTACTACCTTTCTGGTCTTATAGAGTTTTAGCTCTTGCACAAGAAGAACACAATGTACAAGTGAGTTTAATTTTATAATGGCTTTATGAATAGAGAAGTGGATCTTGGAAAACAGTCTATAAACCCATGGTTGCTGGCTCATAGAAGGTTCACAATGTAATAAAACCACAGAATCAGAATAAGGGAGCCATGAACCCAGCACCTGGGAGAGAATACTTCCAAAGGTCCAGAAATATATTTCCATCTCCAGTGGGCCAAATAAGAGGTCTGTCTCCACAGTGGGTGGATGGATTCTCTTCTCCTCTTTTACCAGCCAGTCCTCTGCAGAGGATGTGGCATAAAGAGAAAGGGAAAGGAGATTTGTCAAAACAAGGTGAGTGAAAGAAAGATAGGGATATGATGGCAAGGTAGTGGCTATTCCTAGGTCTGAGTTATTAGGAGGACTGTTAAATTTATCAGACTTGATCTCTGGTCTGGTCTGAACTGTCAGAGGGTTGGCAGGGAGAGAAGTTCAGGTAAGTTAAGAGCTAGGAAGGAAAGATGATTCACTTCAGAGGACCAAGAGAGATAATTTATACTTTGTGAGTCCAGTGATTTAGAATCATAAAACTCTGTCTTAATTTCTACTTTCTCCTCTGAATATTAAGTAAAGAAACCCTGGTTTAACCAGTCTAGCCTTACCTCAACTTTTCTATGGGATCTTGAGGGAAAAAATATTTTAACTCTGCCTAGGCCAGAGCGTTAAAGAAGAATGAGTGTCTAACTCCTAATCTGAGGCCTGTATGGTAGACATTTTTTAAAAAACCACCCCCCTTTTTCTTCTGCCCTTCATGGGTCCTTATTTTGTGCCTGGAATCAGTGCTAAATGCTTTATGTACATCATCTTGCTAAAAATCTCATAAGAAGCCTGTAAGTAGGCTTATTATCAACATTTTGGGGATAAAGAAACTGAGAGATTAGGTAACTTGCCCAAGGTCAGTTAGTAAAAGGCAGAACTAGAATAGGAACCCAGGAATATCTGAGTACTAAGGCACCAGCTCTTAACTACCATGCTCTATTGGTGGCAGCAGCTATTGGCAAGAGACCTCAAGTGTATGTGACTCGGGGGGAGAGAGAGAATCTACTACCCTTCCCTCTGTGAAAATTTCCTTCCAGATGGAAGTTCTATTTTTCTTGAAGGCTATGACAGTTACTTTATATGTGGTGGCAACATTGGGAGCTCTAGTACAGGTCAGCTAGGCCAAAAAAATCTAAGAATCCTATACTCAGAAAAATTTGGACCTTCTTTAGGTCAAATTTTGAATACCCAGCTGAATACTGGTAGACTCCTTTTCTATTTCATTCTCTCTCTGAATAGCTAATATACAGCCACTCCCCAATCCCCACTGGCAGCATGTCCTTGCCTAGCCTAGGGATGTAAAAGGAAGGACAGAATTCTAGGATGGGAGTTATCATAGGACCCAGTGACTACCTTCATATAACCATGAGACTGTTTCCCAAAAGGCAAAATCAAGAAAGTAGGTCCTCTGAGACAATAAGTATCTCCAAATAACACGAAACAACTCTGAGATATCAAATGCTCTTCAGTCAAACCTTTTCATTTGAGCCTTGTTATTGGCTGAGTCTCTGCAGCACCCTGGGTTTTGCTCCAGATCTGTCACATTTCATTAGTATCCTTCCTCCTCATTGCCTACAGAAATAAGAGCCTTCAACATGGCAGCACAATCCAGTTGTCCTGCTATAATTACTTTTTTGATATTACTTTCTTTTGCTGCTAACTTAACTTTCTGACTTGCCTTCTCTTCCCTCCCTCCCATCTCAGAGCATCATTAAAGTCATCTGCAAAGAAAATCTTCAGGTTCTGCATATATACATATATACACATTTTTTTTTTTTCTGTTAGCTTTCTATTACAGAATGGTTCCAAGGAGGAGTATGAATGATACCAGCTGCAAGAAGAAAAGCCAAAAGGCACTCAAAACTATTCCTAGAATTCCCCAGCTGAGAGCATGGCTTGAAGTTACAGAACATGGGCAAGTTTCAGCTTTTCCACTTATTACCTGTGAGACCTTAAGCAAGTCTCCTAATCTGCCTGGGTTTTAGTATCCTCTTCTGACAAATGAGTTATATATCTACTCTGTTAACTTCAAAAGAGCTGCTGTGAACAACAGTTGAGATAATGGATGTGATCTTACTTTGGAAATAGCCACAGTACTTGTCCTCATGTTGTCGTATTCTTATTATTACGAGGCACAAACATAATGACCAACATCACAAGAATCTCTAGGTTTGTGTTCTTCATTAAATCTAGGACATAGTTTTGTTTAGAAGTCACAATTACCATCCTATGCTCTAATAATAAGGGGCAGAAATGTAATGGGTAAATTAAATCCAGATGTTTATCTCCAGAGCTCTTTTTGTTTCACCATGACAGATCCTGATTTAGAAATTATATATGTTCCCAAAGGTCATATTTAGGCCAACTGCCTGGAACTTAAGGGGCTTTCCCCCAGTAATAAAATGGAGCATAAGGACAAAGGATTATCAAGAAGCTATCCTTACGGGAGATGATTACTACATGTTTGTTGGATAAGTGCAAGAATTAATGTTGTTATATTTAGAAAATGCTTTTGGAAGAAAAGAACACAGCCTTTACTGAGCACTTCCTATGTGCTAAAGACTGTACTAGGTGTTTCACATATATTGTTTCATTCAACACTAACACCTGTCAGAGATTATCTTTCCCATTTCTGCAAATGATAAAACCGAGCACTGGTGCATCAAAGAACATAACCAAGAAAGTGAAGAGACAACCAACAAAATGAGAGAAAATATGTGGAAACCATATATCTGATAAGGGTTTAATATACAGGATATATAAAGCACCAAAACCCTACAACTTGATGATAAACAGATAAACAACCCAATTAAACATGGGCAAAGGGCTCAAATAGACATTTCAACAAGAAGATATACAAATGGGCAATAAGCAAATGAAAAGAAGCTCAACACCAATGGCCATCAAGGAAATGCAAATCAAAACTACTAAGATACTAAGATGGCTAATATTTTAAAATGGAAAATAGTAAGTGCTGACAAGGATGCAGAGAAATAGGAACCTATGTGCTTTGCTGGTGGGAATATAAAATGGTGCAGCTGCTGTGGAAAACAGTTTCACGGTTCCTCAAAAAGTTAAATATACAATTACCATATGAGCCAGCAATTCCACTTCAGATATATACCCGAAAGAATTGAAAACAAGGACACTAACAAATATTTGTACACCAATGTTCACAATAGCATTATTCACAATGGCCAAAAGGTGGAAACAACCCAAGCGTCTATCAACAGATAAATGTATAAACAAAATGTGGTATGTACACACAATGGAATATTATTCAGATGTAAAAAGGAATGAAGTTCTGATACATGCTTCTACATAGATGAACCTTGAAGATATCATACTGAGTGAAACAAAAAGGACATATATTGTATGATCTCACTGATATGAATTAATTAGAATATGCAAATAACAAGAGTTAGAAACCAGAATACAGGTTACCAGGGGGCCCGGATGGGGTAGAGAATGGAGAGTTAATGTTCAATTGGTACAGAGTTACTGTTTGGGGTGATGGAAATGTTTTGGTAATAGATGATGGTGATAGTAGCACAACATTGTGAATGTAATTAACATCATTGAATCATGTATTTGTGATGCTGAATTGTCTATTTGAAAGTGGTTTCAAAATGGGAAATTTTAAGTTGAACATATGTTTCCAGAATAAAAACTATAAAAAACCATAGTACTGTACTAAACAAAGGGTGAACACTAATGTAAACTATGGACTATAAATAATAGAATAATTATAATAATTGTTTCATCAATTCTAACAAAGATACCACACTAATGCAAAGTATAAATAATAGAGAAAACTATGTTAGAGGGGGGTATATAACAACTCTGTACTTTCTGCATATTTCTGAAAATGTACAACTAGTTTAATAAAAGGGGGAAGGGGAGGGGAGGAATAGGCAAAGGACGTGAATAGACATTTCTCCAAAGAATATATACAAGTGCTCAAGAAGCACATGAAAAGATATTCAATATCATTAGCTATTTGGGAAATGCAAATCAAAACCACAATGAGATACCATTTCACAGCCACTAGAATGGTTATTATTTTTAAAATGGAAAATATGTGCTGGCAAGGAAGTGGAGAAATAGTTACCTTGGTACATTGTTGGTGGGAATGTAAAGTGGTACAGCTGCTGTGGAAAACAGTTTGGTGGTTCCTCAGAAAGTTAAAAATAGAACTACCATATGACCGGGCAATCCTACTTCTAGGTATATGACCATAAAAATACAGATATCTGTACACCAATGCAGCCCAAAATGTCATCAGCAGATGAATCGATAAACAAAATGTAGTATATATGTTCATTGGAGTATTATTCAACCATAAAAAGGAATGAAGTTTTGATACACACTACTAAATGGATGAACCCTGATGATAACATGCTGAGTGAAGTAAGTCAGCTACAAAGGGACAGATATTGCATGATGCCACATATGAAATAGCTAGAACATGCAAATTCAGAGAGACAGAAAGTAGACAATAGGTTATGGGGAGGTAAGAATGAAGTGTTAAGGCATAATGGGTGCAGGGTTTCTGTTTGGGGTGATGAGAGGGATTTCTGGTAGTGGGTGGTGGTGACGGTAGCATACTGTGAATGTGATTTATCCCATTGAATGGTGTGCTTGGGAGGGTGAGATAGGAAAGTTCACATTGTACATACGTTTCTATAATTTTTTTAAAGATTTATTTTATTTATTTCTGTCTCCCCTTGTTTGTGCTTGGTGTCTGCTCTCTGTATCTGTTCATTGTGTGCTCGTCTTCTTTCTTTTTTAAGAGGCACCAGAAACTGAACCCAGGACCTCTCATGTGGGAGGGAGGTGCCTAACGGCTTGAGCCACCTCCGCTCCCAATATAATTTTTTTTTTTTAAGATTTATTTATTTATTTATCCCCCCCTTGCTGCTTGTGCTCGCTGTGTCCATTCGCTGTGTGTCTTCTCCGTGTCTGCTTATCTTCCCCTCGCTGTGAGGTCCCCCTGCATCATCAGCCCCTTGCGCCGGGCGGGCTGGCCTGCCCTCACAAGGAGGCCCCGGGAAGCGAACCCAGGGCCTCACACGTGGTAAACGGGGGCTCTATCTGTTGAGCCACACCCACTTCCTGTTGTGAGGGCTTGCTGCATCAGCCCACTAGGCTGCGCAGGCCGGCCTGCCCTCACAAGGAGGCCCCAGGAAGTGAACCCGGGGCCTCCCATATAGTAAACGGGGGCTCTATCGACTGAGCCACTCCCGCTTCCCCCAATATAATTTTTAAAAGAGAGAGATTAAAGACAATAACTCAATATATTACATGATCCTGGATTGGATCTGACAATGGAGAAGGAAATGCCCAAAAGGACATTATTGGGATGTATGAAAAATTTGGTATATAGATTGTAAGCTTGATATCAATGTTAAATTTCCTGAACTTGATAAATGTACTTAAGGAGGTTACAAATCGTTGGTTTTTGTTCAAGGAGCATGACATATGTAACATATGT
>JAQZBX010106280.1:0-10762 GCA_029593785.1 Cabassous unicinctus
AAAAAAAAAAAAAAAAAAAAGATAAAATTAGATTAGTCATTATGTAAGGCTGTGGAAGGACAGAGGGATTGGGAGGTGACTGCTAAAGGGTGTGAAGTTTTTCTTTTTGGAGTAATGAAAAGTTGAGTGATTTGATTGTGGTGATGAATGTACAACATTGTGATTATACTAATAGCCACTGATTACACACTTTGGATAGATCATAAGGTAGGTTTATATACCTCAATAAAACTGCTTAATAAATAAATAAATAATTGTTCGAGAATAGCCAGAAATAGCTATGTACAGCAGGGGGAAGCACAGAGAGATTGAGAGGTGAAGAATTTTCTTGTTTGTTGGTATTTTATTATTATTATTGAAATAATGAAAATGCTCTAATAATGATTGAAGTATAAATGCACAAGTATATGATTATACTGAATACCACTGATTGTAAACTTTGGATGAACTGTATGCTTTATTAACATGTATCAATAAATTTCATTTGTTTAAAAAAAAAAATCAACCTGGTATTGAACAACAACAAAAAAGCAATTTAAAAATATATATATGATTCAAATGTTCTATACTGGAAGACTTTCTCTATACATTTACTAGTCATTTTGACAGAAAAAATATATATATTTAATATTTTTAAAAAGCAATTTTCTCCTAAGAGAATCAAAAACATGCTGTATGAGGGTACAACCTTGTGAAAATCCATTTTAAAATGGTGAATTTTATAGTATATGAATTACATCTCAATATAAAAAAGGAATGAAATACTGATACATACAACATAAATGAATTTCAAAATAATTTTGGTGTATGAATAAACATAAGGGGGGAACGCAACCATGGACAAAGTAAACTTGTTAATGTTGTAGTAATTGAAAAACATATAACATTGTTATAAATATAGTAGTTACCAGAGATTCTGAGGAGAGAGGGAGGAAATAGGTGGAACATAGGGCATTTTTAGGGCATTGGAATTAAGAGTAAACCACATGTAAACTATAGACCTTGGTTAGTAGCAATGCTTCAATATTTATTCATCAATGGTAACAAATGTACCATATTACTTTACGATGTTATTAATAGGGAAAGTTCATTATATTTTAAATCTTAGGAAGCTTAGGAAAGATAGAAATTTAGATACACAAATATGTAAATATAAATAGGCAATACATTTATGGACATGATATTTCATTAGCATAAATGGTAACCCTTAATGTCTAAATTCGAATTTCCAAAGACCAACTAAAATGTTTTCTATTTACAAGTGTTGATCTGAGCAGACGCAATACAGAAAACAGAAAGAGCATGGGATTTGAAGTCAGAGACATGAACTTCAAAACTAACTTAAAACCTTAATTCTAATCTTCAGCCACATCTGTAAAATACCTACTTCGTACATAGTGCTCAATAAATGGTAGCAAAAAAATGACAAGACTTGCCTGTGCTACAAGTTATTTGCAAGGATATAGCAGATAAACAAACATATTTTGAAAGACTTCCCTATTCAGCAGAAACTTATGGAGTACTTAGGAAACTAGTACATATGAAACAATAAGAGGAAAAGTAAATGGTAGGCATTAGGTTCTTTTGAAGCACCGTAAAAGATCAGATAGATCACCTTTTCTTGGCTGGTAAAAAGATTTCATTGAAAATGTCAAATTGCAATTGGTCCTTGGCGGATAAGAATATTTGGATAGGGAAAGAAGGAAATAAAGCATATAGATAAGAAAACATATATGAATTAAGGTAAGACTGGAGTTCAGAAAAAATAAGGATAGCCTAACTGCAGGAAAAAAAAAGAGAGAGATAAAACTATTGTTTATAGAATACTGAACTAACAGTGTTTTTCAGGATGCAACTGACAAATATAAACATGAGATTTTTAGGGCCTAAACAAGAGTGGAGTGGAGACCTCAAACTTTCTTCAAATCCCTGCTAGGATTTTGACTGGGAATATGTTGAATCTACAAATTATCTTGGGGAGGTCTAATATCTTAACTACACTGAGTCTTCTAAATCCAGAAATTCTCAAGCAGGTGCAATTTAGCAATGTTTGGAGACATTTTTGATTGTCACAGGTAGGGGAATTATTCATTATAGCCTGAAAACAGAAAAAAACTAAAAAGTTCACCAGCTGTAAAACAGATAAATTATGATACATTCATACAGAAGGTAAAATCTACAGAGGTCTTCAAATATTTTCTTAATATAGTAGTAAATACTTTAGGTTCTTAGGCTACATGGTTTTTGATAAAACCATTCAATTTTGCCAACTTAGTCAAAAAGCAACCTTGGGCAATATGTAAATGAATAGTTATGGCTGTGTTCTAATAAAACTTGGCCAGGTAATGGTGCCCGGTTGTTCGGTCAGACAAGCACTGGGCTAACTGCAATAAAAGAACATTTCAGGAGCAGATGTGGCTCAAGCAGTTGAGTGCCCACCTCCCATATGGGAGGTCCCGGTTTATGGTTCCCGGTGCCTCATAAAGAAGACAAACAAATGAGCAGACATCGAGCAAAAACAACGAGCAGACAATGAGCAAAAACAATGAGAAAAAAAAAAATGAATGCATTACTATGAACCAAATATATTGTGTAACATATTGTTTGATTAAAAAAAAACTTATATGTATCCATTACATTTAATTGAGAAATGTATATATTTATTCATCTGTGTTTACTTTTTAGTTTTTAATTGTTTATATTTTCAATTATTAAATGTACAAAATAAAGCTAAAAAAAAAAAACTGTAGCTAGGTAATATGATTTAAAGTCCAGAAGTGGGAAGCGGCTGTGGCTCAACTGGTTGGGCTCCCGTTTACCATATGGGAGGCCCGGGGTTCGATTCCTGGGATCCCCCTGGTGAATGCAAGCCAGCCTGCGCGGCGTGGTAAGCTGGCACAGCAAGATGACGCAACAAAGTGAGACAAGCAGACACAGAAAAACGCACAGCAAAATAGACACAGCGAGCACAAGCAGCAAGGAGGGGAATAAATAAATAAAATAAATATTTAAAAAATAAAAAATAAAAAAAATAAAGTCCAGAAGTGAGAGTGCTCCAACTTTGCTTTTACTTTTTAAGATGTTTCTGACTATTTGGGACTCCTCACCCTTCCAAATAAATTTGATAATTGTGTTTTCCAATTGTTTAAAAAAAAAAAAAAAACAATGAGCAAAAAAAAAACGAGCAACAACAACACACAAATAGACGGGGGTGGGGGAATCATTTCAAGTACTTCAATCTTCATTGAGCTGATTGCACAGATGGCTGGTTTCATCTACAATCAACTGAGGAGACTGCCGTCAGTAATGAGTGATGTCTCATCCAATCATTTGAAGGCCTTAAAAGAAGTGATTTCAGCATTCAGAGAGAGAATTCCTATCTCTATTTCAGATAGCCAGTGTCTCCTGGGGACTTCAACAAGGACCCTTGGCTTGCAGTCTGCCCTACCTAATTTAGTCTCGTGCATCCCCACGCTTGCATGAGACAATTTTATACAATCTCATATTATTTACAGATATCCCTAGAGAATCCTGACTAATACAAGAAGCCATATTCAAAAGAATGGAGACTTTATGATTCCATATATATGAAGTTCAGAAACAGGCAAAAGAAAACTATAGTATTCAGAGCATATAAATTTTTACAGATTAAGAAAGAACTTGCCATAAGAACTAGGATAGTAATAACATTTGGAAGAATAGTACAAGGTTGTGATTAGAACAGGCCACTTGAGGGCTTTCTGGCATATTTGCAACATTTTTTTTTATCTAGGTGTGGTTGCACAGGTATTCATTTCATACTCTGTTAACCTTTACATTGGTCTTACACACTTTTCTAAAGTTATATTTTACAAGATAAAGGTAAACCAAACAATTTTACATATAAATTAAACTATTAGGGAAGTGGGTGTGGCTCAATCAATAGAGCTCCCGTTTACCATATGGGAGGCCCCATATGGGAGGCCCCGGGTTCTGTAAAACAGAAGGAATGAAATTATAATAATCTGAGAACATTTAGAAAATGCAAAACCCTGCCATCCTACCTTCTGCTTTTTGCACAGCCGTCAGCATGATGCTATAAAAATATAAGTCTATGCCCACCTTACAAGGCCTTGGTCCATCATTTACTCCTTCATATGATCTCTCTTACCTATTTGCCTTAGCGTCACTGGCTTCCTAACTGTTGGCCTAATGTGCAAAGTGTCCTCCCACCTCAGTGCCTTTGGATTCTGCCTGGAAAGTTCTCATTTCTTATCCACTTCATAATGGACATAATGGAGGGACTGCTCCCTCACCTAATTCAGATTGTTACTGAAAAAGTCACTTTCTCAGTGAGTTCTCCCTCTCTAATACATACATAACCCACACCTTTATCCTTCCACATAACCATATGCTATTTACAGCACACACTCAACCACATGCATAAACTACTCAAATCTACTCAATAACTGCGTGGTCAGATGCTGGGGTTGGTGTTTTTACACGGTAGGTAAAAAAGACATGTAAAACCAGTTACGCCACCCAGACATCAACTATATCCATTACTAAACTAACTTTGGACATTTCTTCAGTCCCTTTAAAGATATACACAATACAGGGGGAATAATCTTGCTGAATGGGCACAAAATTCTTGCTGAATAAACACTAATTTCTCAAGAATCCTGAAAAGATAATCCTTTTCCCTCTTCACATATCCAACGAAGGGTTTCTATTCAGAATATGTAAATTCAAAAGTAATTGGCAAAAAAACATAGACACTTCACCAAAGAGTATATATGGATGTCAATAATCACATGAAAAGCAAATATTCAACATCATAAACCATTAGAAATTGTAAATGGTGGTACTGGAGAAAACCATAGCAAAAATCTTATATTCAAAAATTTGTCCATAACAAATAAAGAGCACAACAAGGAGAAAAGAAAAAAAACATTCCAAATGAGCTTGAAGATATAGGCACTTTTGTGATTGTGGACAGTAACATCCAGAGGGACAAGTCAAAAGGTTTCAGGAAATGGGGTGGGTAGAGATGGAGGTTGGGGAATTAATGGAGAGAAAGGGTTAGAAAAGTGAATGGAAAAAAAAAAAGTGAATGTACGGAAAGAATCATATGGAGAAGATGTGAGATGACTCTGATTTCTTATTCTCAATTCTTATTTTCATTTACGACCCAGTAAAAACTGTCATTTTTCTAGAAGCATATGTAATTTCTCTTGTTTCCATCTTTGTTCCCTCCACCTGGAGCACTGAGTGTAAAGATTTAAACCATTAATAATCCTTGGTTTACTTCTCTTCAATGGTTCATACACAGAACTATTCTTTACATTTTAATTATATAATAGATGTCTATGTACCCATCACACAAAATAAGAATTTTATAGACACACACATCCTAAATGCTGTCACCTACTACCAAGTAATTACTATTCTATACTGATAGTGTGCCTATCATACCCCGGCATACAATCACACACACACAAAGTTATATTTTTTATTTTCATATTTTAAAATTAGAAGACTTTTGTTGGTTCATGTGTCTGTTTGTTGATAACTATAAAGCTATAAAAATTCACGTGACCTCAAATTAGATTCTTACCATCTTACAAAAATCAAAATATTTCCATACATAAACCCATATACACATAAAAATTGGAAAATACAGCACAACAACCAGGGGAAATTTTCAATGAAAACAAGGCTAAAGGGTAGGTGCCAAGAAGAGAGTTCACTTGATAACAACTGAGTCCCACAACTCTTGTTTTTAAAACTAAAAGAATCGAGGGAAGAAAATAAATGATGTCACTCTCTGAAAGGCAAGAATCATAGTAGTCCCTTGCTGATAATAAGAGGGGAGGGAAGGTTTAAGACTCCTTTACCTATTCGTGAGATCAAAAGAAATAAAGGAATCCCTTGATGTTTTTATCTTTTTCTTTTGTTACTACATCTAGCACCAGAGAGAAGAAAGCACTATAAAAGCTATGATACCTGTGAAAATTCCTCTTAATGCTTGCATCTTTCAAAGGGTTGAGATAACTTCTTTAAAGATACTCTCAATTTTAAACTATCCTCCAAATAAAATCCACTTCCAAATTTATATATATTCCCTTTGTTTACAAAAAGTCATATAGCACTTATACTATTTGAAGCAATGTTAAGGAAAATTATCCAAACTTGGATTAAAGCAAAATGCTGGGAAGTGGGTGTGGCTCAGTGGACAGAGCCCCCGTTTACCATATGGGAGGCCCGGGTTCGTGTCCCAGGGCCTCCTTGTGAGGGCACACCGGCCTGAGCGGTGCGGTGGGCTGATGCAGCAACCTCACGGCAGGAAGCGGGTGTGGCGCAATGGATAGAGCACCCGTTTACCATATGAGAGGCCCCGGGTTCGCTTCCCGGGCGCCTCCTTGTGAGGGCAGGCCGGCTGGCATGGCGCCGTGGGCTGATGCAGCAAGACCTCACAGCAAGGGGGAGATAAGCAGACACAGAGAAGACACGCAGCGAATGGACACAGCAGCCCAAGCAGCAAGGGGGGGATAAATAAAAATAAAAAATAATAAAATAAAAAATAAAAAAATAAAAAAAAAAAGCAAAATGCTAAACTTCAAGAGCTTTGAGCCAAAATGAAGGAAAATGGATTAGATTTACCCTCTTGCCAGAAAAACTTTAAAATGCTATTTAAAATATGAAAAACCAGTTTTCTGACATTGGACAACAGGCAGCACAGGACATCAATCCTTGAGAAAAGGGAAACAATCAATGTGATCAATGTGCACGCCCCAGATTACTGCTCATTTGTTTAAGTATTGTCAGTAGCTGCTTTTACCCTAGGATGGCAGAAGTAAATAGTTGCAACAATGACTATATGGCCCAAAAGCTTAAATTACTATTATCTGGACCTTTAAGAAAATATTTGCAGACCCCTATTTTGGGACCAAAGGCTATTCTAGGCATACTTAGTAAAGAGAAAAAGCAAGCACTGAAAGGATCAAATTACTGACCAATAATTGAACTCAGAACAAAGCCCAAAATATTTAAAGGAATACAAAAAATTCCAGCCCTGGCAACATTAAATTCATAATGTGTGTTATGCAACCCTAAATTTCCAAGTATACAAAGAAGCAGAAAAACACAACCCATGAAAAGGAGAAAAATCAATCAACTGAAACAGATTATACAAAGATATTAAAACTGTTGTGATAAATATACTCTACTTACACATAAAATAGAAGAAAGAGTAAGTGTGTGTGACACAATCATACTCATTGGAGTCTCAGAAAGACAAAGGAGAAAGGGACAGAAAAAGTTTTCGAAGAAATAATGGCCAAATACCTTCCAAATCTGATGAAACACATGAATGTACACATCCAAGAAGCACAATAAAATACAAGCAGGAGAGGCTCAAAGAGAACTACACCAAGACACATTATGGTGAAATTGTCAAAGTCCAAAGGACAAACAGAAAATTGTGAAATCAGCGAAAGGGATACTCAGTAAGATTAATAATGGATTTCTCCTATAAAGCATGGAGGCTAGAAGACAGTAGGAGGACATATTTAAATATCTGAAGGAAAAACCTGTCAACCAAGAATTCTATATACAGCAAAATTATCCTTCAAATATAATATCCTTCATATTTCGTAACAAACGTTTCACAACAATGTAAAGGTATTAGTGGTAAGGTAATATATGGGACCCCTGTACGATATTATGTCATGTTTGTCTTGTAAGTTCACAACTTTTACCATATAGTTATTGTTTATGTATGTTCATGTATAAATGATATACTTATGGTTTTTAAAAAAAGCTGAAGCTGATGTTTATAAAGTGTATGAAGATATAAGCTGAGACAATAACAAATAAAGGAGGAGGGAAGGAGATACCCAGGAGTACAGAGTTTGTATACTACTGAAATAGGTTACTATTTAAATGTTAACTGTAGGGGAGGAGGTGTAGCTCAGTGCCTGCTTCCCAAGTATGAAGTCCCAGGTTCCACTAAGAAAATAACTAAAATAGGAAAGAAAGAAATCAAATGGTACACTCAAATAAGGAACTAAGTACAAAGGAAGGCAATAAAGAAGTAATTGAGGTAAAAGAATGAGGAAGGAAGGGAGAGAGGGAAGGAGGAAGGAAACATACAAGACATTAAAAAACATGATGCAAACATTCATCTATACACTGTCTACAAGAGATTCAGCTTTGATGCAAAGGTACTTAAAAGATGAAAGTAAAAGGGAAAAGAGTGGAAAAAGATACTCCAGATATTCCATCAAATGAGAGCTGGAGTGGACAAAATAGACTTCAAGTCAAAAATGATTACAAGAGACAAGGAAGACCGTTAATATATATTGATAAAATGTTCAACCCAGGAAGAATATATAAAAATTAGAAAAATAAGTGCACCTAACTAAAAGTACAAAAATATAGGAAGCAAAAACTGACAGAATTGAAGGGAGAAATAGTTCTATCATAAAAGTTGGAAACTTTAGTACACTACTTTCAATAATTGATAGAACATCTAAACAGATGATCAGTAAGAAAATAGAGGACTAGAACAACACTATAAACCAAATAGCCCTAACGTACATATAAAGTAACACGCCATCCAACAACAGAATGCACATTCTTTGCCATTGCTGTAAAAATATTACAATATTACTGTTAACTATCAAAAATGATAAAGAAGATATTATATCAATTCTAAGGGACTACAATAGGGGTGTATCAGGGGGTATGGGATATTTTCTTTTGGAGTAATGAAAACGTTCTAAAATTGACTGCGGTGGCAAAAATGCAGCTCAAGTGGTTAAGCACCTGCTTCCCATGTGCAGGGTTCTGGGTTCAATCCCTGGTACCTCCTAAAAAAAATATATAAGACAGACAAGCAAAAGGGCCAACTCTCATTGGGGAGTGGATGTGGCTCAGTGGTTGACTGCCTGCTTCCCATGTACGAGGTCCTGGGTTCAATCCCCAGTACCTCTTTAAAAAAATCTGACTAAGATGATGACAGCACAACTCTGATGAAAATGAGAGCCACTGAGTGTACACACTGAATGGATTGTACAAAGCAAGGGACTGTTTAACACAGTGAAACCTGTGAACTGTGATTAATAGAACAAATATGAGCGCGTTCTCTCATGAACTGTAACAAATATATAATACTAATATAGAGTGTTAACAATCAGGAGTGTTGGGGGAAAAAATACACCAAATGTAAGATATGGGCTATAGGTAGTAGTAATAATTGTTTTGTTTTGTTTTTTATCAGTAATAATATTTTGACGATGCTCTTTCATAGTTTTTAACAAAGGTTTTACACCAATGCAAGGTACTGGTGGTGGGGTGATATATGGGAGCCCTGTATAATGATATATATGTTTGTTTTGTAAGTTCACAACTTATACTATACACTTATTGTTCATTATGTTAAATGAAAAAAAAAATTTTTATCTATTGTGTTTCAAAAAAAAAAAGAAAGATCACAAATCAGTAATCTAACTCCACACCTGAAAGAACTGGAAATACAAAAGCAAACTAAACCCAACATTAGCAGAAGTTCTAGCCAGAGCATTCAGACAACAAAAAGAAATTTAAAAGTACCAAACTGGAACAAAAGAAGTAAAACTATCCCTATTTGGAAATGACATGATCCTATAAATAGAAAATCCCAAAGAATCCACAACAGAGCTACTAGAACTAATAAATGAATTTAGCAAAGCTGCAGGGTACAACATTTAGGTTGCTTTCACCTTTTGGCTATTGTGAATAATGCTGCTATGAACATTGCTGTTTATGGTTAATAGTTCGTTGTATGGATATACCTCATTTTGTAACAGTGGATTGTTTTTACTTTGGGCTATTCTGCATACTGCTGCTATTAACATTCTTGTACAAGTTCTTGTTTGGAGATATGTTTTTTCATTTCTCTTAGTTGCATACCTAGGAGTTTAATAGCTGTGTCATACGGTAATTCTAAGTTTAACATTTTGAGGAACTGCCAAACTTTTCTGAAGTGGCTGTACCACTTTACATTTCCACAAGCAATGTGTGAAGGTTCCAATTTCTCCACATCCAGATTCACACATGTTGTTGTCTTTTTTTATGACAGTCAATCCTGGTGGGGGTGAAATGCCTGAAGGGACTTTTTACAGTGATGGAAAGGCTTTGCAATTATTTTGATAGTAACTGCACATCTGTCAAAACTCCTCGAATTGAATACTTAAAACTGGCAAGTTTTATTGCATGTCAGTATTTCTCAATCAAGATAATTTTTAAAAAAACAACTTATTTTAAAATAAGTATTACTTAGTAAATTGAGTTTACTTGCACATCTAAAAATGAGTTATGATAAATGAACATAGATTTCCAAAACTACAACTTCTCCTTTCACCAAGACACCCACATTCTTCTTTAGAGTTCTACAGTAAAAAGCATTTAAGCTGTACTGATATTAATCAGCATCTCCATTACAAGTCTGTTTATTTGGGTCAGAATAATTAAGTTCACATGGAAGTTAGTTGCTTCATATTACACCTTTGTTTTTATCTGATTCTAGATATCAGTCACCCTTTTGATGCTAAGTTCTGTAAAGGGAACCAACATTTCTTTTAAAGGTTTGACATAAGTTAAGGTGAATGTAATTGGAATAGGCTGTAGCTGTCTTTAGGACTTACTTCATCTTAATGGCTTAAAATTTAAAATGTAGTAAGATAAGACACTCGCTTTTCTATATATGGTTCTCTAAGTGACTATTTTCACTGCTCTTCAC
>JAQZBX010106281.1:0-10763 GCA_029593785.1 Cabassous unicinctus
AATGGTTGTATTGCAAGCACATTCAAGGATAACCTTGGAAGACCTTGCGGAGAGAAACCCAATGTGCATAGTTAGCAATAAACCTGGTCATCCACTTTGCATAGAATAAGAAGTGGCCAGTGGTACGAATATATATGAACTCATGGACAGTGGCAATGGGCTAGCCAGGTGATCAGGATCCTAGAAGGAAAAAGATTGGGAGATTAGAGATAAGGTCTGGAATAAAGGCATGTCAATGGACACGAAAGAGAGAGCTAAATGAGAATATCTTAGTATCACACCTTAATGCCCTCCAGAAGGTATCCTCCACTTCAAAGACACTAAACAACCAAACAGACAAAATGACTCAGGCAGTTGATTTTAGTCAGAATTCAGCATTGGCTACTCCAGAAGTACCACAAGGGCATGATATGGAATCCCCCTACCAAGGCTAATTTAACTATTGCTGCCTCTGCATGTTCAACTTCCCAGCAGGAGAAACCAATCCGAGCCTCTGGTTAGGCACTTTTCCTCCTGGAGATCCTTCTACCCTGGAAGTGGTTTATTCTCTTGGGTATAAGCACCAGTTCTCCGTATGGGTTTTTAATTCCCTGCCCACAATGTCCCAGCCAGCACCACAATTTATAGCCATTAAAATGATTCTCTAGCTATATACTTAGTAATATAAAAATGTTTTTGGCATGTGACAAAAGGGTATGAGATTCCAACTATATATGCTTATGTCTGTATATGGAAAATATTACCCCAAATTGAGTAGAGTGATTATCTGAGTGGTTGTGTTTTGGATGAATTGTTTCTTCATTTTACCTTGATGCTACAGGCTAATTTTTCTATAAGAAACATGAAATAATTAATATTGTAAATTTTGAAATGGTAATATTACAAAATAGCATTACTTCCCAGTTCAACAGAGAATCGGTGAATGCTGTAAGAATCATCTTCTCTGTTCCGTGACCTGTAGTCCAGCCAATAAGCCTGGAGAGCACAATTCTAGAGTCCTTGGTCCAATCTGAAAGATTACAGGTAAACAAATGGGCAAGGACAGAAGTTTATAGCTCCTTCCCAAATCTTCTTTGGCAGAATAGCTACAATATTAACTGAAATTTCCCTTTGCTTAAAATCATAGTTTACATTTTTAAAAATCTTTTCTCTTTTTCACAAAGGAAGAGCTGGTGAAAAATATAGGAAAATTTCATCAATAGTATAAAAAGTAAGCAAAACTCTTGGAAGTGCCAGCAAGCATATGGCCCTGGGGATCCACAGACTGCCTAATAGCTGTGAGTCTGTGTGACTGCTATCTGAAAGCAACATTCAAAAGGCTCCTTGGGGACAAAAGACTTTGGGTATGAATTGCTTGCTAATTTGTGTTTGTAGTCAGGCTGATGGAAAAACCATATCAGAATTTCTTACTTATCAGGTAATCAACTGACCAAAGATGTTTATGATGATTCAATGTCCAATCACATTAGTATTTATTCTTCATCCATATATCATTGCCCGGAAAGAGATTAATAGGCATCATGTTTATACCTACAACTGTGTAGCTATAACTCATAGCTAAAACTGCAAAATCTTTTTACAGTCTAACATCTTAATGTCCTTTTCTCTTCCCTTTAACAAGTTCATTTTAGAAACATAACTAAAATGACTACACACTAATATTATTTGTATCTTAAACTCTGAAGGACTGTAGTGTAGAATAAAGATGTAGATGGCTTCATAAAGTAAGTAATATAATAGATGTACTCCCCATTTTGGGCAATAATCTGATAAATGCATCCTCATTAAAATGAGTCTGTTTAATATACTTTATTCAAATGTCTGTATTAATGTAACATGCACAATCTAATTTATTTGCTTATCATGATGGCAAATAAGTATTTCTTCCTTCACATTGCTCTACCTATGTTTTTTTCAGACCGAGGTAACAGTTCAAGAGTGATTTGATGAAGGTACATCATGTACATAAGAAAATGAAATTAATCACTATTAAATATATTTCAAAGGGCACAAAAATTACCTCCATATTTGCATTATAACTGAAGTCTCAAACCATTTTAGAGACCAATATTTAATAAATTGAAATATATTTTCTAAGCACAGACCTTTTTGGAGTTTTTAATCATGATAACGTAACATCTCCATATGTTACACAGTTGGATTGAGTATTATTTTGCTTACTCAGGGATTTTAACAATCATGTTTTTTTCCTCCACATCTATCAATTAGTATTAAGGTGGCTACTACATAAATTAATAGTGTCAGGGCATGTACAAAGCCTTGTAAAAGCACTCTCTTGAACTATAGCTGATTTTATCCACTACTCTTAAGACTTATTTTGTAAGCTGGAAGAAAAGCTATATCAGCAAATTATAAAATGCTATTCACTCTGTTACTGTGTTCCAGACAGGAACTGTCTAATCCTGTTTCCAGAGGAGCTGCAGTTGAGTTATGAAGAGGTAAAAATAACAGCAGTAACTGCTAATAGAAATACCAAGCTCAGGCAATCCGTGGAAAAGGACAGATAAATTTTCAGAGACTGAACGATTGAACAGAGTTTCCAGAATCTAGTCAATGCTGTTTCCTACTTCCACTCAGCAAAATCAAAAAAGGTACAGGTAATCTGAAAAGCCACTGTATCAGGTAAAATTAGACTTGGCTGTGAATGCTGAAGAAATCCAAAATAACAATGGCTTACACAAGATAGAATTTTTTAAAAATCAAAGCCTAGGAAGTCATCCCAAAGATTATATGACAGTTGCAGAATTCTATTTTATTGTGCTGCCATCCTCACATTTGCTTTCCTCTCTGTGGTCAAGTGGCTGCTCTAACACCAAATATCATGCCTGCCTTCCAGCTAGCTGTAGGGAAAAAGCAAGAAGATGGAATCCTCCTTTAAAGAAGCATTCACCCTGTTATAACAATCAAAATTTTGCTATCTCGGCATCCATCTTACTTTGGTTAAGCCACTTGCTTCAACATGAACTTTAGCCTAGTTTATTCCATCCTTGAGGAATAAACTCCTCCAGAGCCCAAACCCGCATCTGCTGCCACCACCCACACCCCTCACCCAGAACCCACAGCTGGTCCCCAGTGATGAGCTCACCATCCTCACAGACTCCCCAATCCCTTTCCCATTTTTGCGTGCCTCTGCTTTACTCTGCTTGACTCCCACGGAAATTCTACTATCTTCCACCCCTGGACCACAATAAAGGCACAAGCCCACTGATCCCTCTGGCTCTGCCAGGGTATCCCCGCCTGGTCATTGAGCCATGCGAGCCCATAGTGCTCCCTGTCGACCCTTCATGGTACCTCTCTCTCTCCGGGACGTGTGAGTAACAAACTGTCTTTATGCATGCATTATGGCCTCCGTTATCCATTGTGTAGCACCTGATCTCCATCCGGACCCAAATTTAAAATCCAACTTAACTAACTCGAAACATTCTCTTTAAAGAAATTTCCTGGATTTATATATTTTTCACAACCCCCATATCCATTCTACTGTCCAGAACTTAGCTGCACCTGAAGATGGGAAATATACTTGGTTACTGCACAACTGTGTGTCCAGCTAAAAATCAAGAGTCTCACTACTGTTAATAAAGAGCAAAGAGCTGTCCTTGATACAGCCACATAAATTTTCAAAATTGCTGTCACATCTATTTTTGAAACCCAGGAAGCATTAACACAGATGTATACAGAATTTTACAGAGAAGAATGTGAAACCACAAAATAAACATGGAAAATCTTTTCAGAAGCATCATTTTTCCTTGATGCTAAGCAATTTACATTTTAAAAATATTAAAGCAAATGCAATTATGTAATGGAGTAAACTGTAATAGTTCCATGATTAGGTAAATGAACCACGAGATTTAAATATTCCTTTCAAATAGCTTAACTTTTTGTCTTTCACTTTTGAGTATATAGGTATTGTACCTTTTGCTTTATTTTATGGGTACCAAACTGATAATATTATACAATATGCTTTGAGCACCATGCAAAGTATTTCAAATTTTTTTAAAAATGAGGGGAAAGACACTAAAACTAAAAGGTGTTAGGTCTTTGATGAGGTAGCACATACTGGATATTAAGCCTTGTTTGTATGACAAAAAAAGTTGGTATTCTTCCCATAAGATCGCACTGCTTCCTTCTCCATTCTACTCTCTCTCTCTCCTGTGTGCACATGTAAGCTTTCAAACATATTTGTGGATCCCTCTTTCTATTATAATCTGTCTAAAAAGAGAGTTTATTGGAATTTCATATTCATTGCTGAAAATTAAGAAAACTTCAAAAACATGAAAGAGGAAATAAAAATCATTCACAATATAACCCCCAAAATGTACATGTTCATGTTTACTATTTTAGAATCTAAAAATTGGAACATATTGCTACAAATTTTCCCCTACTGTGTAACTTTCTGTATAAATATTCACAATATAATTTGACATTCTTTACAAGCTCCTTTTTAATTGCTCCATTAACATATAGCCATAAAGATGTATTAAAATTTATTAGATCAGCCCCTATATTTTTTCTATTTGATTATTAAAATTGCCATTTGCTAACTTTCCTCAAAGTTCTCTCTTTGTAAACAACCATGATTATTTAATATAAATCCATATAAATGGACTTGATTAGGAAAATGAGATGCATTTTTAAAGGATTTTGATGCTTTCTGAAAAAAATCAACTCTTCATAAATTTTGTAATAACTGGTTTTCCCAACAAGGCAAGACAGTGCTCGTTTTACGGCACCCTCACCAACTGGGTCTCAATGTAACAAAATACATAAATAAATAACTTTTCAAATTGCTATTTGAAAAAATATTTTCTACCCTTCCTTTAATTGGTATTTATTTAATTACTACTATTTTTTTCATATGCTTGTGTTGACCGAGCCTCCTTTATTAGGTTTGACTTTAAAAGGGGCCAAGAGGGATAGGTCTGAAAAAGATGCTTCGGGGACGTTATTATAAAAAGGCAATTCCACAAAGCTAGGATAAATAGGAGGAGGGCAGGAAGGCAGAGAAGGAGCTAAGACTGACTCAGAAAATTCAGAGGTTTCAGACAATTTTTCAAGTGTACTTATGAATTTAGATAAGTCTTTGTTTTGTTAATGTGTTATTTGTTTCTTGAAGGGAGGCAGTTTTGGAATTTGCTACATATGTTTAGAGGCTTCCAAGTACCACTTGAAAAACATATCCCATTCAGGTTGTTTGATCTTGTATCCCCATTCTCTAATTGTGAGCACAAATACTCTACTATGGGCATATCAAAAGAGCCTTATGGCAGCCATTGTAATTCAAGATTACCTTTAGTATGCCAGGTTGTGCGAGATAAGAATTTACATAACCCAGGACCATGTTACCAGAATGAAGTGTCACCCAGATGATTTACTCATGGAAATTTCCACCTAACCCTTTGTTTGAGCTATGCTTGCTTTCAAGAACCAAGTGCAGAAGCACTGAGTACAAAGAAGAGGCCCAAGTTACCACCAGCAACTGAAAAGGCAACCCAGACTGGTTCTGCCCAATATAGAGACTGCGCACTGTGTGAAAACAATGCTGAGGGCAGAGGTGCTGAATACAAGGAAGAGACTTCTGCACATATCTAGGCAACCTCTCCACACTAACCCTGACTCCTCAATAAAAGAAATCTGCTCCCCACCAGTGGGGAAGATGGTGCCTTTTGGACATGAGTCCACCATTCTCCGTTCCTTGATCAAAGAAAGAAGTTTCTGCTCTGCTTTACCGAATCTGGTTTTGTTCAACTAGTGCAAGCAACACTAGCCAGGAGGCTTGTTTTGAAGGTCTGACCCAGGAAGGGATCCTGGGTTGGTAACAAAAGTTCTTATACATAAAAATCACCTGGAGTGCTTGCTTGATAGTGGTGCACCATTAGAATTTTTTTGAAGAATTGGAATCCTTTGTTTCTTACTGAGAGCAATTCTAAAGCCTAAATGTCTGACAGAATTTGTCCTAGGGTTGGGTTCGTGAGGTGTTTTACATGTGCCTCATACAGGATACTTCTTTAACCTGGGATCGCTAGTTGCATGGAAATTGTCTTGAGGGTGGCAGGTGACCTACTGTCAATCTAGCCCGTTGGTGACTACCTTATTCTTACTTGGGAGTCTTCTTTAGTCTTTGGAAGCCGAGGCGTCTCAAAGAAGGCAGCAGGTACTCACAGAGTGTTTAAATGTCTGAGCCATGCACACCAAAATGATTATATAATTGCTTTCAGTCAGGACAAAGGTTAACAAAATGTTAGGGAGGTGTCCCTCTGTATAATGTCAGAGAAAGAGAAGAAGAAGAGATTCCAAATATTTGCGTATTCACCAAACAGGAGAAATTCCTGTAAACCAAAAGGGCAACCAAAAGAACCGCTGCCAACAGTCCAAACCAAAAGAACAACGTTCAAAATAAAACCAGAAGAACCAAGCTCAAAATGCCCTTAACCACAAGACACCCAAAGGCCAGAACCTCAACCAAAGAAAGGGAGGTTCGGAGCCCAAGAGGACTCACCAAAAGAAACCATGCTTGAATCCAAAGGCAACTCCAGAGTAGAGGACGGGGTTGCTTCGGCTCCCACTTCTGAACACCGGTAATGATGACCAAGAAATAACAAACAAAGCTGCAAGGACACAAAAGCATTTACTTAGGGTCTTAGAATTACAATTTGGGGAGCACTGATTCGGGTAGTACCCAAACTGTGTCCATTCTTGGGGCTTGCAAGCAAGGTGTTTTAAAGAAAAAGAAGGAGATTCCAAAGGTTGTCTTTAAAGAATCATGATTGGTAGATATTAGGGGCTTTTCAAATGTCCTTCAAATTAGGCAGTTTACTGATTTTTTTTATCTTATAGTTGGTTCATGTCATCCAGATGTCCTCAGAAACATCATTGCTCTTGGTTCTGCACACCTGGCAGTTTGTGATATCTGGCTGAGATGTGTGTAAGAGTAGCTTCCTGAATGGCCTACAGACTCCATTTTAAATCTCTTTTCTCACTTGGTTACATAAATGTCTTCTTCTGTGAAGAAGAAATTTATCCCCATTCTATTGTTGATTCTGTAACTTCTTTCTAATTTATATGAACCATATCATGTTTGTCATTTATATTAAATATTTAAGCAGTAAGAAGTGACAGAACATTATGAAGTTCCCTAGTCTATAACTTAAGGGTTATAGAATTTGTGGGGGAAAAAAACATCTGTTTATTTCTTTAGAATAAATTCCTAAGAAGAAAACTTGCTTAGGCAAAAGACATGTACAATGTAAACCTTTTGAGGTCTTTTGGAAAAATGACTCTCTAGAAAGTCTGTGTTAATTTATAACTCCAATAATTTTGGGATTGGTTGAATTGCCATCAATCAACTGTATACATACTGTGAGTTCAGGGCCTTAGTCAATCAAGAATATGCGTGGATGCACATCACTCCATGATGAGACTATGGGAAAAGGCTACATATTGTACAAATATGGGCACTGAACTGGTCATTGGTATGTTGACACTCTGATGTTACACAAGTTGTGTAACATATCTATTGATAAAATAAATAGGTTAGAGCATATAATTTCTAAGCTCCCTTCCCATAACTCAAATTCTATGTCCATATGTGAAAATAAATGGAAAGTATGATTTATTTCATTATCATTATCTAACAATAGGACTTGCATAACTTATGATGAATTTGATGTAAATATAAATTCAGTTTACTCTCCACAGGAGCCATTGGATTGGACTTTTGAAAAATAAAATGCCATGTAAAGAATTTTAAAGATATATTACCAATTAATCATCAAGTATGTATTATCTGCCCAGTGAACAGTACTTTGATACTGTCTCTTTTGAAGTTTCTAGATCAATCCTCCTCAGACTTTAATTTTCACACAAATTACCTGGGGATCTTGTTAAAATGCAGATTCTGATGCATGGGTCTGGGGTGGGGCCTGAGATTCTGCATTTTTAACAAGGTCCCAGGTGGTATCTAGCTGCTGCTTTCCTGACCAGGATTTGAATAATGATGTTCTAGGATACTTTAAGCAAATACCACTTTGTAATGAAGACTTTACTTTTGGAGTCACCAGATCATTCACTAATTTAAATAAAGTCTTTAGTTTCCAGATATAAAATGGACTAATGCATATTGCAGCTTTTCAATTTAGACACTAATAGTATATTGGAAATGAAAGAATATGAATAGTATGTTTGAAATGAAAGAATGCTTCAGCTATATATATATTTTAAAGGATTGATAAATTATTTTTTGCCTGGGGAAACTCAGTCACTAAATATCCTCGCATTCTCTGTGAGCTGGTATAGCCCAACCCTTAATGCAAACCATTTTATAGGTCATCGTAGTGTTTGGGTCCTGCTTGCACTGCCTCTACCATTAGCCTTATGAAGAGGGCAGAATAGACAAGCAACCATCCTGTGCCGCTGCTAATATATCTGCTGGGAGCCATGAAAATGGGGTTGGCTTTTTTAATGCCAGACTAGAAAACAGTCATCTATATTCTGACAGGAAAACTATAACCCCTATTTCCCTCTTTAGCTAGGGAACCTTTTGTTTCTTTTCTACGAGGTCTTAGGAGGGCAGGAGGATGGCATTAAGTTCTGTGAGTGGTTCTTAATATAATGGCTGCTTATTACCATAACCTTGGGTGTTTTCAAAACTGCTTATCCTGAGCCATATCCCAGAGTTAGGTGGTTCCTGGGCATGCATATATTTTAAAGCTTCTGCAGTGATTCAAATACATAGGCATGGTTTTAAATCTCTGGACTTGAGGGAAAAGAACCAACTAGTTCTCCTTCTGGAACTAGAAAATAAATATTAACCAGACTAACAGGTGTGAATAGAATGGAGGGAGAAAAAAGACATACTCTAGAGGAGAGTTCTGGGAAGATGGTGGTGGAGTAGGTCGGCGCTGCTCACCTCTCTTACAAAAACAGGAGAGGAAAGGCAGAAGCTGCCTGAAGCAGCTGCTTTGAAGATTTGCAGACCAGGGGAGTGCCATGCACATCATCCAGAAGGTAGTGGTTCAGAAAGACAAAGAAGCCGAATTGAAAACTGTGAGTTAATATCTCCCATAGCAAGGAACGGTGTCGATCCCACCCCCTCAAAAGGTGAACAGCCATGATAAAACCCATGGTTGACAGCCATTGACTGAGTGACTGAGAGGGGAACAGATGTTTACTTCCATGGGAAGAAGTAAGGTGCAGCAGAGGGCAAGGTGTGGTTTTTCCTCAGAGAGTTTAAACAGCAGGCCCAGTTTTGAATTGCAGCTCTAAGAGAAACACCATCCAATGGAGTTTGGAAGACACACCTCTGAGCAAAGGTTCACCAAAGAGCACCATCTGCTGGCAGGCCAGGAAAGTGAAGGGGGAAAAAAGGCTTTTTGGAGTCTCTCCTGTTCCTGCCCCCAGGCACACAGGGATCTGTTGTGTGCCCCAGTAGTGAGTCCCTGGCCAAGTTTTGGTAATTTAAGTAGGGCAATTTGAAAGATTTAGAATAAGTTGACTAAAAATCAAAGAAGAGCCATAAAACAAAACCACTCAATAATAAAATCCTAGGCAAGAGAGAGAAATTGACCATCAGATTAAATTTGCCAACATAATCAGATGCCTATACATCAGCAAAAAATTACAAGCCATACTAAAAAACAGGAAGAGATGGCATAGGCAAAGGAACAAACCAAAAACCCTGATGGGACACAGGATCTAAGACAACTACTCAATAATAATCACACAAATCTCCTAAATCAATTCAAGGAGTTGAAAGGTAATATGATTAAGAGATAAAGGATGTTAAGACACTTGGTGAGCATAAAGAACAATTTGACAGACTGCAAAGAAAAGTAACAGAACTTATGGGAATGAAAGACACAAGGGATGGATCAAAAATACATTAGAGGCATATAACAGTAGATTTAAAATGGCAGAAGGAATAAGTGAAATTTACAGAGCATCTGAACTTGAAAAGACAGGAGAACAGACAGGAAAAAGAATGGGAAAAAATGAACAGGGTTTCAGGGAATTGTATGACAACATGACATTCACAACCATACTCCTTATCAGTGTCCCAGAAGAAGAGAATGGAAAGGGGGCAGAAAGAATATTTGAGGAAATAATGAATGAAAAATTCCCAACCCTTATGAAAGACATAAATATCAATATCCAAGGAGGGCAACATACCCCAAACAGAATAAATCTGAATAGACCTACTTTGAGATACCAACTATTCAGAATGACAAATACCAGAGATAAAGAGAGGATTCAGAAAAAAGCAAGAAAAAAACAAGGCATCACATACCTAGGAACCACAATAAGACTAAGTGTTGATCTTACATCAGAATCCATGGTGGCAAAAAGAAAGTGGTAAGATGTATTTAAGGTATTGAAAGAGAAAAACTGCCAGCCAAGAATTCTTTATCTGGCAAAATTACCCTTCAAAAATGAGGATGACTTTAAAGTTTTCACAGATTAACAGAAACTAAAAGAGTTTGTCACCAAGAGACTGTCTCTTATAAAAGAGACATTAAAGGGGCTTCTAAAGCCTGAAAGGAAAAGAGAGGAGAGAGAGGCTTGGAGAAGAAGGCAGAAATGAAGATTATTAGTAAGGGTAAATGAATGGGTAAAAAGACAGGCAACAGTATGATATGACACAGGAAAGGAAAAAGAAAAAATGGTCAAAGTAAGCAATACCTTTACAGCAATAACATTGAACTTAATGAATTGAACTCCCCAATCAAAGACACAGACTGGCAGAATAG
>JAQZBX010106282.1:0-10769 GCA_029593785.1 Cabassous unicinctus
ACACTGCTTTTCCTGAGAAGTGCCCTTGAATTTCCCCAGGCAGCTGGCTCGGAGGGGTGTGACAGTTCTCAGCCACCAAAACAGTAGCTATGGAGACCTTATGACTTGTTCAGGCCCAGAGTCCTTGGCTGTAAACCTGCATGCAAGGACACTTGTTCCAATGGACATCTCACACGCTCTTATCCTGTAGTTACAGGAACGCTCTCATCCAAGCATGTTCATCTGAATCCAGGAGAAAAGACTTGCATCTTGCCTCCAAGTCTACAGTTTCAACTCCTTGAGAGGACAAGTTTATGTTCTTTAAATCCAAGTTTGCTCAATGTCTTACAGTCTGCTTGTTTCATTGCTATTCATGTCCCCTATGTAGGTCTAGGGGTAGCAGAATTTCAGAGTGGGCCTGGACTCCTTCCCAAGCTACCTCAAGGGATGGAGACCAGGAACCAAAGCCCTCTGAATTCATGAATTCACAAAGGAAAAGAACGTGGCAAAGACTCTAGTTGATCTCCAGTAAGCAGAAATTGGCCTCTGACTCTACTTCTCAGGAATGGCTCCCAGCTGCCAACAGAACTGAGTTCCCAGTATCCCAGCTTGGTCCTTTACTGGGAGCCCAGGTTAGCCTTTTCATCAGGACCTGGCTCTCTGACATTAATCAGGGAAATATCCCCACTCCCTGGCAGCACATCAAATCCTGGAGGCTACACCCATGGCCTCCACTAGTCAGCCCTCGAGAAGTCTGACTTTCATTGCTGAACCCCCAAGAGACCAAACAAGAAAATGATCTTTATTCCCCTAGGGAGAGCACAGCTCCCTTAAACAACCCTGTGGGTGTACCCATAGAGAGAGAAAAGCTTGTTCCTCTGGCCTGAATATACCAGGGGCAAAGTCTATGAAGGGGGTGAAGATGTGTTGCTTCCATCATGGTTTCCAGGTATGTCATGTGTTTAGATTTACAGGCATATCTCCTCTATTCTAAACCATTTCCCAAAATGTTGGGATGCAGGCACACAGGCTCCTGTTATCTAAAAATGTCATCCACCATTTCAAATGGAGAAAATAGATCATTCCCAACCAAGGCAAAAACCCCAACCAATTTCCCCATATATCGTTAAAACTGTCTTATAGGACCTATGACAGTCTACCAAGGATTTTGGGAAAAATGAGTTTTATAAACACCATTTCCCTAGTTAACATTTAGTGAACTAATTAGTGGGTATGTGTATGCAATACACAATGTTGTTACAGATAGTATTAGTTAATTTAAAATTTTTTCTAATTTACAATAAAAACACTATAACAAACCATATCAGAGGAAATGCAAATACTGCTATTCAAAATGAAACTATGGGCTTCATATGAGACAATGCAGTCTTTAGTTGCCCTTGCTCTTCAGGTGGCTGAAGGAGAAAGAGAACTAACTACTAAAGGAATAAATGGAATAGTCATTGACTGAGAGTCAATCATACTTGAAGCCAAGGAGCTGGTGTACAGTCTTGTGACCAGAAGTGGATGACTGTGACCCCTGCTCTGAAGTCATAGAAATGACAATAGAATGAAAAACTCAAAGGATCTCCATTCGCAGTCCCTTTGTTTGCAGATGTGTGGCTTGGGAACAGTATGTGCTACTACAAGAAAGTGTGATGATGCAAGAACAGAAATATTGCATTCAAAACTAATCCTTTTGTCAACATCATAATGTTCTGGCATTGAGTATCTGTGGCCTCTTTCCCAAAGAACAATGAATGTCAATTTGAATAGGTTCCTCCATGGCAATTTCTTGGCTCTTGCTAATGAGACTAGATTTAGTTGACAGTAGAAATGTCAAACTGTCAGCATTATCTACCCAAAGCAAAAAAAAACATTACAATCACTTGAAACTCTGCAGACTCAGGAATTTTTGTAGGGGTTATGGGATTTTCCAGAAGTAAAGAGATAGACAGGCTTCACTTAAAGAAAAATGGGCCTTGATTCCTGTGTCCTAATGGGTGGAGGCAGTAGGAAGAGGGAGGTAAAATAACTTTAGATGGTACAAGGGCTTCAGGCTCTGGGCATCCCTCCTTCAAGTGCAGGGGCGTGAGCTCTTCTAGGAAACTCTTGAGACCAGAGAACTGGTTTCCCATAGTGGGCCCTTGCTGGGGACGCCCTTAACCTCAGAAGTGAGGTCCGTCCCTCCACAGCACCTAGGGAATCGGCTCCTGTCCTGCAGGGCCTGGGGATGGTCCTCGGAGGTCCTAGAAGTGGGCTCTGCTCTAAGCAAAGTGTTCCTCTGGCTCTCTGCCTCAAGTCTTCCCAGGATGAATCATGGGGTTCGCTGATCACGCCTTTGCAGAGGCCCTGGACAGGGGCTTCTCTTAAGGGTCAGCCCTTCCTGAGACCAGCTCCTCCTAAAGGGGACAAGTGGCCTCCTTATAGGGACTCCTGCACTTTCTTAATCTAATGGATGGGAGTGTCACTCTCCCCTTGGCGGTCTGAGACTTCTGATGGATATTCCTGTGTACCAAAGCTTTTTTCCTGGTTGGTTTGAAAGGGCCCTTTAAGTCCCACTTCAGGCCGTGGTGACCTTTCCTCCATTGTGAAGTCTTCTGTCCTGTGGGCTGACCCGTTATTCAGCGGGCACTCTATCTGCTTTGAATCCTCAGTGCTAAATCCCCTTTGTCTCCACGGAGACCCTGATAGGATGTGGAATCCGCTTTAGATGGCTGCTGGCAGGGCTGGACGGGGTCGAGGGAACCAACGAGACACTGGCATGCCTTTGCTGTTGGGACTCCAGGACTTCCTTGCCACCCCTCCATCTGAAGGGGCAGGGAAGTAAGTGGTGGCCATGGAGTCTGGCTGAGCTGTAGCCATAGCAGCCAGAGTCGTGGAGAGGACACAGCACTGGCTGGGGACAGAAGGGAACTGAGCACCCCACCCTCTCCTCTCGCCTTCCCGGCTCCTGCCGGCGTGCCTCCTTAACTACATCCTCTGGCTCCTCTGCCCTCTGGAAACGGGTGAGCCTCACAGAGCGCAGAGCTGGGTGGCAGGTGGTGCAGAGTGTGATCCCTGCAGACAAACCACACAGCCAGCGTACACGGAGAGCCTGCTGTCCATCTGTTTCTTGGCCAGTGTTCAGCTAGCGCGAGGAGTGACGGTTTCTGGGACCCGGAACGCTCTGCGGTGCACTCTGCTGTGGGGTCCTCTGCGCAGCGGTGGCCCTGGCCCACGAGGAGCCGCCTCCAGTTTTCATTGCAGTCCTCCACCTGACCTGGTCCTAAGAGCTTCTCCATGGCGCTCCTCGTGTCACCGTCCTTTCTGCTCTTGCCATCGCCCGCTATTCCTGCATCTCCGGAGCTTCCCTTGATGCCACACTTGTTGCTGTCACCACTGTCAGCTTCCCCTCTACTGACCCTGCTGCTGTGTGGGGGTCCCTCGTCAACAAGGGGGATTAAAATGTTTTTAAGGCATAGTAATTTTTGCAGCGAGAATACCTCTGGTTCTCAGTTTTCCCTGGAACGTCTTTCTTTAGCTGTGGTTCTCAGTACAGCGAAAACCCTGCTCTCCTGCGAGAAGATGAAATTAATCCGAGGCTCAGAAGGCTGGCAGGGGTGCAGGGGTCTGGACTTTGGCTTCATGAACTGGAACAGGAAGGCTCTCACGTCTCCAGCGTTTTTCCATCCCTGTGACGTTCATGGGGGCGAGGCAGATGCTCAGTCGCTGTCCATATCCCCTGGGCTCTGTTGGCAGTTTTCACGCACAGGGAGCCTCGAAGTCCTTTCACTCCTAACTGCCGGCACCTGCCTCTGAGATGTCGTTGGAGGGGGGACCGCAGGCTGCGTTGGCTGCACCTGGAGAACCAGAGCTGCCTTGGCCAGTGAGGGCAGGCTGCAGGGCTGGAAGACCCCAGAGGTGACATACATTGTCTCCTTAGCATCCTCTGCGGGGTTGAGCCCGTTGCCCTCTGGGGCGCTTGGCCTGATGCCATCCCCTGCCAGCCCCCTTCCTGGTCCACTCCCCCCTCCCATGGCTGCCCCGAGGCCACTTCCTAACCACTTTCCTGCGACTCCCAGAGTGCAGTAGGCACTGCCCGTTGGTGGCCCCCGGTCTTCTCACCTGGAGCCAGGTGCCCTGCTAAATACACCCCAGAGGTTTATGGAAATCAAGATGAGAGTCGGTGCAGCTGTTAACCTCCATTTCCTTAACTTTAGCGCTTAAGAAAGAGCAATGCTGGGGTTCAAACCTGGGTTTGTCTAGAGCCACAGTTAAGAGCAAACTCTTCGGCGTCAGCATATGCTGGTGGGGACCAGTCAGCGAGGTGATGACAGGGAGGAGGGTGGCAGAACTGCTAACGGGGATGCAGGATGCTCCTAATTCAGATGGCCCGAGCCGCATCCAGCTCTGGCAGTTTACGCTCAGATTATCCCCCAGCAGGTAGTTGAAACGTTATATGCGCCAGGTGGGTTTTTCTGTGTATTAAGGAAGCCTATGGTAAATTCTTTTAGAAGGGAGATCTTGAAAGAGAACAGCATGAATCTCAACACATAAGGATGGCTTGGAAAATGGTGGCTGTTTCAAATGTGTTCGCTTTGTAGGCTCATCGAGCTCTGGACTTATGAGCTGTGCACTCTTATGCTTGTAATAAAAACGACTGCAGAACAGTCTGATGGCTGTTTAAATGCTCTGATCTGGTGGGAGTTCTGCCCCCAACCCTATTATGATGCTATCACTAAAGTGAAAATAGGATCCAAGACTCGGCATTGTCGTGGGGAGACGTGAGTGGAAGAGGGGCAAGAACTCACATAGCCCCTTCCCACACCACTGACGTGTGCCTGGGAATTGCTTTTCCTCTCTTCCCAGGCCAGCTGACTTTGAGGGTGCAAAGAGGAATTTTTCTGCTTCCATCCTAGGTTGAGAGCTTGGCCCTTGTCCTTTCCCCTTTGCTCCGCAAAACCCCCAACTTCTACCCTCCCTTCCCTGACGAAGCATGTGGGCCTGCAGCTGAGAGGCGCTGGAGCGGCCCCCTTTCTCTGGAACGCTCTCCTCCCCAGGTACCCAGATGCCCAGCCCAGTTCTCAGCGGCTGCATCTGCTAAGGCCATAAATCAGGGGCAGGCTGCAGACGGGGTCAGGCCTGGTCAGATTGCCGAGGGTATTAGAGTAACAAATGGGGAGTGGAGTGTTTATATTAGTCTTGGCTCTTGAGTTGAAGGAAGAATGCCAGCTTTTAGCTGCTTGATAAACTCGGCACCTACACATCCTGGGTCAGCAATTATGTCTTAAAGACTCCTTGGGAGGAGCTCCCCCTGATGTGGGAGGTGCACTAGGCACGAAACCAACGGGAGGCTGGACTGGCGGAGGGACGCGGGCTAAGCTCCAGTATCTGCAGGTTGGTGCTACGTGCTGGCTTAGCTCCCAGGCCAGGCAGAGTAAAGGGTCACACAGAGAAGCAGAGAGACGTGAATGCTTGAGGTGGCCGCTGAACTGAACTGGGGCAGTAGACAAGAGGCTTTAGGGCAGGGTGTCAGCAGCGTGGCAGACTGGCTTTGAAAAATGGTCACAAAGTTTCCCGTCTTTCATGCTCCTCCAGAACTTTGCCAACCCTCATCAAGAGGGGGAACCTGCATCCTCGCCCCTTAAACCTGAGCCGGCCTTTGACTACCTGGACCAATTGTACCCTCCGTGGCTGGCTCATTAAAGGGGACATCGCTTCCACCTGGTGCTCCATCGTTTGTGGCACTTGCTCTTGGAATGACAGCATGCTGTGGGAAAGCCCAAGCTCTTCCCATGGAGAGGCCCTTCTGGAAAGAAACTGATAACCAATACCAACTCACCAGCATCTGGATGGGGCTGATGAAACCACTTCCAGGGAGTCCCAACTGCTGCTACGGGGAGCAGGTATAAACCATCCCCCACAGCCCCGTCTGACTTGCAGGTTCACTGGCAAAATCAATGATTGCTAGGAATGTAAGTCACTAGGTCTGGGCCAAAGGTACAGAAAACAAACAGCATCCCGGCTCTGTTATCCCAGCTGTGAAAAGAATACCTCGTCTTACAGATAGATAAAGTGAGGTTCAGAAAGGTGCAGTCACACACCTGAGGTCACAGGGCTAGCAAGGGGAAGGCTGAGATTCAAACCTAGGCATGTCACCCTAAAGCCCTGGCCTTTTTCCAAGCTACTGATCTGTTGACTGCCTTTGTGATGAGCTTCCCTAGAGGTCAGTCTACACACATTCTGTTAGCACACAGAAAGGAGGTATTTAATTCCTAATTGCCTAGTAAAACTCGGAGGATATGAAGGAAACCATTGCTGCAGGCAGATTCTGCATTGCTGTGGAGGAGGCACCTTGTTTATTATTTTGGTAGACTATTTTTTTTTTAGATCAGTTTTAGGTTCACAGAAAAATTACATAGAAAGTACAGAGTTCCCATACCCCCTCCCACCCACCCCATCCTCCCACACAGTTTCCCCCATCATTAGCATCTTGCATTAGTGCAACATACTTGTTACAATTGAACAAGTATTGAGATCTCATTAATTAAAGCCCAGAGTTGGCATTAGGGTTCACTCTTGCTGTTGCAGTTCTGTGGCTCTTGACAAATATGCACCGTTACAGTATCATGCAGGACAGTGTCACGGCCCTAAAACTCCCCCATGTTCCCCCTACTAGGCCCTCGCCCCCTGAACTCCTGGCAACCACTGATCTGGTTGCTGTCTCGATTAGATTTGCCTTTTCCAGAATGCCATATAGTTGGAATCGTAAAGTATGTAGCTTTTTCAGGCTGACTTCTTCCCCTTCGCAATATGCATTTGTTTCCTCTGGTGGGTGTGTGTGTGTGTGTGTGTGTGTGTGTGGTTTGATAGCTCATTTATTTTTATTGCTGACTAATACTGCATTGTATGACATACCACAACTTGTTTATCCACTCGCTTATTGAAGGACATCTGGTTGCTTCCAGTTTGGGGCAACTATAAAGCTGCTATAAACACTTACGTGCAGGTTTTTGGGTGATCGGTTTTCAATTCATTCACTCTAAATGAATTTAGTAAATACCTGGGAGTATGATTACTGAAGAGTATGGTAAGACTATGTTTAGTTTTGTAAGAACCTGCCAGACTGCCTTGCAAAGCAGTTGTAGCATTTTGCATTCCCACCAACAATGAATGAGAGTCCCTGTCACTCCACGTTCTTGCCAGCATTCGGTGTTCCGTGTTTTGGATCATAAGCTGTTCAGTAGGTATTGCAGGATTATCTTATTGTTTTAATCTGCATTTCCCTAGTGACACACGATGCTGAGCAACTTTTTATAAGCTTATTTGCTGTCTGTATCTCTTCTTTGGTGATATATAGTTTGTCCATTTTCTAATTGGTTTCTTTTCTTATTGCTGCATTCTGAGCGTCCTTATAGACTTTGGATACAAGTCCTTTGTGGGTTATGTGTCTTGCAATTATTTCCTTCCAGTCTGTGGCTTGTCCTTTCTTTCTCTTTACAATGTCTTGCAGAGCAGGAGTCTTTATTTTAATGAAGTACAACTTATCAATTGCTTTTTCCTGGATCATGCCTTTGGTGTTGTTTCTAAGAGGTCATTGTCAAATCTCATCTAGATTTTCTATGTTATCTTCTAGAAGTTGGATCATTTTGTATGTTGCACTTCAGGCCTACGATCCATTTTGAGTTAATTTTTGTGAAGGGCGTAATATCTGTGTCTAGACTGTTTTTCACACGTGGTTGTCCAGTTGTCGCAGCACCATTTGTTGAAAAGACTATCTTTCACCTATGAATTGCTTTTGTGCCTTCATAAAAAGAAGTTCACTGTATTTGTATGGGTCTATTTGTGGGCTCTCTCTTCTCTTCCATTGATCTATTTGTCCATTCTCTTACCAATCCCACACTGTTTTGATCACTGTAGCTTTATAGTAAGTCTTGAAGTCAGATAGTGATTTTTTTTTCTCAATTAATTTCCTGTTTTCAATTTCATTGATTTCTGCTCCAATTGTGGTTTTTTTTTCCCCTTTCTGTTCACTTTGGATTTAATTTGCTCTTTTTCAACTTTCCTAAGGTGAAAGCTTAGATTATTGATTTTAGATCTTTCTCTTCTATATGCATTCAATATTACAAATTTCCCTCTAAGTACTACTTTGGCTGCATCCCACAGATTTTAATGTTGTATTTTCAGTTTTATTTAATTTATTATATACTTTAACTTCTCTTGAGACTTCTCTTTTGACCCATGTGCTATTCAGAAATGTGCTGTTTCATCTCCAAAGTTGGGGGTTATTGATTTATAGTTTAATTCTGTTATTGATTTATAGTTTAATTCCATGTGGTCTGACAACATACTTTGCATAATTTCTATTCTTTTAAATTGTGAAAGATGTGTTTTATGGCCCAAATGTGGTCTACTTTGGTGAAAGTTCCATATGAACTTGAGAAGAATGTGTATTCTGCTTTGGATGAAGTATTCTATAAATGCCAATTAGGTCCAGTTGATTGGTGCTATTCAGTTCAATTATATCCTTACTGGTTTTCTGCCTGCTGGATCTGTCAATTGCTGATAGAGGGGTGTTGAAGTTTCCAGCTATAATAGTGGATTTGCCTATTTTTCCTTGCAGTTCTATTAGTGTTTGCCTATTTTGATGCCCTGTTGTTAGGTGCATACACACCCTCTTTATTCCTGATAATTTTCCTTGCTCTGAAATAGGTTTTGTCTGAAAATAATATAGCTCCTCCAGCTTTCTATTGAATGGTGTTAGTATGTTGTATCTTTATTCATCCCTTTCAATATAAAGACACAGACAGATTAAAAGTAAGTAGATTTCTTGTGGACAACATAGTTGAGTCTTCTTTTATCTATTCTGATAGTCTGTTTTCTAATTGGTGATTAAACCACTCACATTAAAGCTATTATTGATAGTTGGAAGTGAAATCTACCATATTTGTAACTGTTTTCTATTTGCCCTTGTTATCTGTTTTGTTGTTGATCTTCTACTCTTGCCTTCTCTGGTTACAGTTTTAGCATTTGATATTTCATTTTCTCTGCTCTTAGCATATCAATTATACTTAAAAATTTTTTTTTAGGTTGCAATATGCATTTACACCTATATCCACTTTCAAATAGCATTATGCCACCTCACAGGTAGTACAGGTACCTTATCAGAGTAATCCTGATTCCTGCCTCCTGCCCCTTCACATTATTTTCATATATTTCACTCATCCATAAAGTATAATCATCTAGCATAGTGCTGTTGTTACTTAGAACAACTTGGTATCTGTTAGATCACTTAAGAATAAGAAAAGTAAAAGATTTCATTTTACCTTCATTTATTCCTTTTCAGATGCTCTTCCTTTCTTTATTTAGATCCAGGTTTCTGACCTATATAATTTTCCTTCTCTCTGAAGAACTTAACATTTCTCATAAGGCAGATCCACTGGCAACAAATTCCCTCCATTTTTCGTTTGTCTGAGATGCTTTATTTCCCCTTCATTTTTGAAGGATAATTCTGCTGGATACAGAATTATAGGTTGGTGGTTTTATCTTTCCACACTCTAAATATTTCACTCTACTCCCTTCTTGTTTGCATGCTTTCTGAAAAGAAGTCCAGTGTAATTCTTAAACTTGTTCTTTATAAGTAAGGTTTCTTTTTCCCTGGCTTCTTTCAAGCTTTCTTTGTTTTGCTTTTCTGTAGTTTGAATATGATATGTCTAGGTGTCGATTTTTTGGGGTGTCTCTTGCTTGGTGTTCTCTGAGATTTTTGGATCTAAGGTTTTGGTTTAAGTCAATTTGGAAAATTTTCAGCAATTACTTCAAATAGTTCTTCTGTTCCTTTTTCTCCTTCTGGTATTCCCATTAGGCTTATGTTATACATTTTGCAATTGACCCACAGGTCTTGGATGTTGTTCTGTACTTTTTTCTCTTTGTTTTCAGTTTGGGAAATTTCTATTAACATATCTTCAAGTTCACTGATTCTTTCCTTGGCCATGTCCAGTCTACTCATGAGCCCAACCAAAGACATTCTTCACTTGTTAGTGTTGTTTTTTGTTTTTTTTTACATTTTAGCATGTCCTTTTGATTCTTTCTTTGTTTCCATCTCTCTGCTTACATCATCCATCTGCTCTTGCAAGTTGTTCATCTGTTCCATTAGAACCCTTAGCATGTGAATCATACTTATTTTAAATTTCCAGTCTGATAATTTCAAAATCTCTGCCATATATGAGTCTGATTCTGATTCTTGCCCTGTCTCATCAAACTGTGTTTTTTGACTTTTAGCATGACTTGTAATTTTTTATTGAAAGTTGGACATGATATAGTGAGTAAAAGTATCTGAGTTAACTAGGTTTTGAGTGTGGCATTTTATCTTTATTTGGCCAGGAGTTAGTCTGTGTCACTGTTAGCCTCTGACACAGCTCTGACAAACATGTCTTCTGCTGTCCTTTTTTTCATCTCCCCTGTCGTCTTTGGGTTTCCCTAAAGATTCCTTAAATAGGGTTGGCATTTTGCAGTTCTTTTCAGCTGTAACCCCTATTTTTATGAAGGAGTCCTATTGACGTGGTGGTAAGACGTGTAGGTAATAGAAGCATTCTATAATCCTGTGCTTAGGTCTGACTTTCAGTGAGCCTGTGCACATGAGATATGACCTTCACAAGAGTGTATCAGCTTTTTTTTTTTTTTTTTTTTACCTTCTTGGTGGGACAGGAAGATTGGGGGTGGGGGCAGGTAGAGTTGGGTGTTTCCCTTCTCCCTCATTGGTTGGGCCTGGTAAAAATAGTTTCCCCTGAGGACAGGACTTTAAGGACAAC
>JAQZBX010106283.1:0-10765 GCA_029593785.1 Cabassous unicinctus
CTCTTTAGCATTTCTTGTAGGGCCGGTGTAGTGGTGACAAAGTCCCTCAGCTTCTGTTTATCTGGAATTGTCATAATTCCTCCCTCAGTTTTGAAAGGCAGTTTTGCCAGATAATGAATTTTTGGTTGGCAATGTTGGCTTTTAGCACTTTAAATATGCCATCACATTGCTCTGACTCCGTGGCTTCCAAGGAGAAATCAGCACTCAATCTTATTGAGGATGCCTTGAACATGACACATTCTCTCTTGTGGCTTTCAGAATTTTCTCTTTATCTTTGGCATTCAACAGTTTGATTATATGTTGCAGTGTAGGTCTTATTTGGCTTTGTCCTTTTTGGAGTTCATTGAGCATCTTGGATGTGTATATTCCTGTCCTTCATCAAATTTGGAAAATTTTCAGCCATTATTTCTCTGAATATTCTCTCTGCCCCTTTTTCTCTTTCTCATCCTTCTGTGACTCCCATGATGCATAAATCAGTATGCTTGATGGTTTCCCACAGGTTCCTCAGGCTTTCACTTTTCTTCATTCTTTCCTCTTTTTGCTCCTTAGAGTGGTTGATTTCCATTCTCTTATCTTCAAGTTCAC
The DNA here is from genome assembly GCA_029593785.1 of Cabassous unicinctus. NCBI lineage: Eukaryota > Metazoa > Chordata > Mammalia > Cingulata > Chlamyphoridae > Cabassous > Cabassous unicinctus. Next base: position 586 of record JAQZBX010106283.1, read on the forward strand.
TGATCCTTCTTCTGACAGATCCAATCTGCTGTCAAAGCCTTCTAAAATTTTTTTCTTTTGTTACTGTAGTCGTGAGCTGTTTGGTTCCTTTTCATAATTTCCATCTATTGATAATCTCTTTGTGTTGATCTATTCTTGATTTCCTTTAGTTCACTGACCATATTTTCCTTTAGCTCTTTGAACACATGTAGAACTATTTTTTAAAAGTCTTCAGTATGTCCTAGATCTGATGCTCCTCACTGATGGTTTCTAATACTTTAATCTTCTCCTTTGCCTGGACAATCACTTTCTGGTCTTTGTATTTTTTTTATAATCTTTGGTTGAAACCTGGAAATGTTGATATTTTAATATGTTATCTCTGGAACTTAAGACTCTGAGGTGTCTGTTCCTTCTGTTCCCTTAAGCTTCTATCCAACTAGTGTTATGACAGAGCTTTCCTTGAATGCCATGGATCTTAAAAAAAAAAAAAAAAACACCTTTCCCTTTCTTTGCAGATTGACCTGTGCAAATGCTCTCTTTCAGAGGTTATCCATACAATGAGTTTAGACAACCAAAGCCTTGGCACCTCCTTGATCCTTTCTGTGCATGCATCTTGCCAAAAGCATGATGTGTAGCCCTAGGAACTTCTCTGTATACACAAATATGGATGTCCCCTCTTCCCTAGGAAATAGTTTCCTCATGGTCCCAGACATTGTACTATTTGTCCTACAGCCAGCAATCCCTTGCTCCAGGCAGTCATGAATTGACTACTCCCCCACAGCATTCTGTGGGAGAACTCTGTGAGCTGCCTTCTAGCCTTTCACACACACGGCAAATTCTAAGACAGCAAACCTGCAAAGAGGTGTCCTGGTAGTCACTCAGGCCACCACCAGACAGGGCCAGACATACATGCTCCCAGTGTGTACATGAGGGTTACTCTGCTCCCTCCTGAGCTGGTCCAGGGATCTGCACTGACAGTGTGGGGTAGCTCCATGGCAAGCCAATGAGAGAATGGTGAGTAATGGAGAAGGAACGATGCGGTGCATCACAAAACCCTATCATTTTTAAGTTGCCTTTTTTATGATTCAGCACTCACCCCATTACTGCAATCCTGTAACTATTTTCTAGAGCTTTGAGAAAGATGTGTCTGCTAATTCTTGCCGGTTGTTCAAAGTTTCTGTGGGAGGACATTGACCTAAAGCTTCTCACTCCCCACAATTATATACTGATCTCCTATTCAGCCCCTTACTAAATCTTCCAGTTATGTTTAATAATTTTATTTTTTTAGCAGGTACCAGGGATTGAACCAGGACCTCATACACAGGAAGCAGGCACTACACCACTGAGCCATTGAGCTACACCTGCTCTATGTTTAATAATTGGATGGAAGACATTTTTGGATTAACTATGTAGACAATCATATCATATACAAATAACATTTTACTTTCTCATTTTTCCAATCATTATACACAGGCTAACATCTCTAGTACAAAAGTTGAATAAAAGTGGGGCTAGTGATGATCATTGCCTCCCTGTTGATTTTAAGGAGAATGCTTCTAATGCTTCCCCCTTTAGAATGTATTTTGTATAGGAATATTGAAGATATCCTTTATCAGGCTGAAGAGTACCCTTCTACTTCTAGAATACTTAAAAGTAGTTATCATTAATAGTTGTTGGATTTTATCAAATGTTTCCCTGTATCTAATGAGCAAATGGTTTTTCTATTTTAATCTATGAATGTGGTGAATGAGATTTATACATTCTATAATATACATTTGCATTCCTGGGATAAATCCAACTCAGAGTGTTAGATTCAGGTTGCTTTTGCATTTATAGTCATGAATAAAACATGCCTTAAATTTTCCTTTCTTGTTCTGGCCCCATCAGGTTTTACTATCAAAGCTATATTGACTTTTATGTAGGAGAGAGAACTTATTCTATTTTCTTGAAGAATTTATGTAACATTAGGATAACCCATTGTTTAAAGTTTGGTAAAACATTATGCCTAGAGTTTTCTTGGTGGTTAGATTTTAAACTACTTCATTTCCATTAATAGTAATAGTACTGCTCAGGCTTCTGATTTCTTTGTAGTCAAAATATAACATTTTTCCAGGAAATTTTCTGTCCTAAATTTTCAAATGTATTGGCATGTTGTTTATAATACCCTCTTTTTATCTGTTTAATATTTGCAGCATTTCTAGTGACATACTCTTTTTCATTCCTGAAAAGGCTGTGCCTTTTCTATCATGTTGGTATTGTAAAGAATTTTAGTTCTGTTACTCAATCTTTTTATTTATTCTTTTTAAGTCATCAAACTTTTTCTTCTTTCCAAATCTCCTGTAGCGTCTCCTGAATTTGTTTCTCTTATTTAAGTACTTTCCCTTCAATTAAAATTTAAAGTGTTGCTAATTTATGTCTTTGTGTGGAAATTTCCTGAAGCCCTGAATGCTGAGAATATCTTTATTATGCCCCCACATTAGAATAATTATCTGGACCTAAAATCCTAGTTTCAAAATTATTTTTATGTTTAACCTCAGATTCTTGAGCTAGGCATGACAGTGGTGGTTTCAACCATACTATCCCATACTCCTAAGTCCTTTAGTTTGTGGTCTTCCATCCAGCCTGGTGACTAGTCCTTCCTGGGAAGAGTGACCAAAATTCTCTACGGAATTTAAAATGGCATCTTCAGAAAACCAGCTCTCTCATACATTGTTGCTTTGAATATAAATTGGTTCAACTTTTCTGGAAGGCATTTGGCAATGCAGATCAAATTTAAAAAAAAAAAAAAAAAAAAAAAAAAAAAATTACACACATACCTTGACCCAACAATTTTAACTTTGAACCCAAAAATGTTCAAATAGGTACACATAAGTATACTCATCACAGCAATATATTTAAAAAAAAAAAACCTATTCTTCAAAACAATTAGTTAAATTAGATCAAAATCCTATAATCAAAACTGTACAGTGATTAAGATGGTGCAGATTTATCAATGGGGGAACTTTAATATTTAAGTTAAAAAAAAAAAGTCTACTTTTTGTTTCAGAAATATTGTAGGTAAAAAAATATATATGACAGTTGAAAAGGCTATTCTCCAAAAATATTTAATAGTGGTTTTCTCTGGATAGAGAGATGGACATGGTTTCTCATTTCTTCTTTTTGCTTTTCTATACTTACTGTTTTAGTTTCCTGGGCTGCTCAAGCAAATACCATGAAATGGATCATATTTTAAAATGTGCATTAATTTGCTTACTATTTGAGGCTGGGAAAAACTCCAAATCAAGACATCATGAAGGCAATGCTTTCTTCCTGACGACTGGACGTTCTAGGGCTAGCTGCTAGCTATCCTTGGTCCTTTGCTTGTCAAATGGCAAAACACATGGCAGCATCTCCTGGCCTCTCCCTTCTCTTCCTGGTTCTGTTGGTGTTCAGCTTCTGGTTGCTTCCTCTGGCTCTCTCTCACTCTGAATTCCATTCAGCTTAAAAAGGACTCCAGTGATAGGATTAAGACCCATCTTGATTAGGCTAAGGTTTGATTAGGCCAAACCTTAACTAAAATAACCTCATCTATAGGTCCTACTTAAAATGAATTCACACCCACAGGAATGGATTAGGTTTAAGAAGATGTTTTTCTGGGGTACATACAGCTTCAAAACACCATATCCCACCCTCTGGACCCCAAAAAGACATGTTATTTCCATATGAAAAATATATTCATTCCATTACAATATTCCAAAAGCCTTAAGTATTTCAGTAACAATGCTTAATAATACAAAGTCTCATCAAAATGGACCATGTGTGTAGTCTGTCCTGGGGTACAATTCCCCTTCATCTGTGGACCTGTGAAACCTAAAGAACAAATTATCTGCTTCCAATATATAAGGGAGGGCCAGGCATAGAATAAACATTTCCTTAAGGAGAAATTGGAAGGAAAACCAGGGATCCCGAGTCCCAAAAAACTATGAAAAGCAGACTCTATTAGATTTCAAGGTCTGAGAGTCACCTACAGAATGATGTTGTATCCTTTGGGCCTGATGGCATGGCCATGCTCTCCTCAAACACTACGGTGAAGGCTCCACCCTCTCCAAGCATCAGGGTAGTGGCCAGGCTCTCCACAAATCCCAGAGCTCAGGCCCCATCCTCTCCGAGCACTGGGGTGGCAGTCAGGCTCTCCGCAATCCTCGGGGCACAAGCCCCACCATCTTCAAGCAGTGGGGTGGTAGCCAGCCTCTTCAGGAATGCTGGAGCACAGTCCCTACCCTCTTCAAGCATTGGTGTGACAGTACTCTTCCTGAACAATGGGGCAGAAGGCTCACCCTCTCCAAATGCTGGGGCAGACTCAAGTGCCCTTTCCACACATATGGGTGGGCAAGTTCTCTTGGCCTAAGGAGATCTCTTTGATTCAGACTTTAGCTTCCACAGTTCTGCCCTTAAAGTCATTTTTCCTTCAGTTTGTCCCTTCTCTGTCCCTTTCAGTCCAGGCTGGCAGTGACTGTTCATTCCAAAGCCATTTCCTCATTGTTGATATTTGCAATAACAGCACTCTACTTTTCAGACACCAAATCTCTTTTAGTTTCCTGTGCTGCTCAAGCAAATACCATGAAATGTTAAACAATGGAAATTTATTCACTACGGTTTGAGGCTGGCAAACATTCCAAATCAAGGTGTCATCAAGGCAATGCTTTCTTCCTGAAGAATGGACATTCTGGGCTGACTGACTGCTGGTGATCCTTGGTTCTAAGCTTGTCACATGGCTAGATACATGGTGGCATCTCCTGGTCTCTCCCCTCTCTTCTGTTGATGTTCAGCTTCTGGCTGCTCCCTCTGGCTTTCTCTATGTCTGAATTTCATTCCAATTATATAGGACTCCAGTAATAGGATTAAGACCCATCCTGATTGAGGAGGGCCACACCTTAACTGAAGTAATCTCATCAAAAGGTCCTACTTAAAATGCATTCACACCCACAGGAATGGATTAGGTTTAAGAACACATTTTTCTTGGGTACATACAGCTTCAAACTCCCAGACTTATTATATTTCTACCATGAGCCTCCTTGCTCTTTTAAATTATTCTAATAACATACATTTACAATTTGGAACTTAAAAATCAAGTAGTTTTATGATCAGTATATACTTTGCACATAACACTCTTTCAACCCACATACCTTCAATCCCCCTTGGGCACACAAACCCCTTATTTATCTTTATATCCCTCTACTATGCATTGTAGTGCTCAACATATAGAAAGTATGAATAAATTACATCAAGATGTTCTAGAACACATTTGTGGAATAAAAGGTGACAGACTGCCCTCTACCGATTATACTTAACAAATCATAATAAAGTTATTCTTTAAATTACAAGAGCAGAATGTTGTCTTCAAATTAAATATATTTCAAAGGCTAATATATAAAGCTGATAAAAATAAAGCCATTCCAGCAGGGAGATGGAATCTGAGTCACCTCAATCATCCTCTTTACATGGCATAGATTGCTGGGCAATTTGAAAACTACTATTTAAAACAATTCAGCTGACCCTATATAGCATGTCAGAGCTAGAAGAGAAAGCAAAACACATTCAATCTAACATTTATTTAGCTTTTTTCCAACTATAAATTGCCATCACTAGTATTCCTGTAATTCTTCTTTACAGTGTGTTCAACTAAAGAATAAACAAACACAGTATAGGTCAGTTTAAAACAAATCACAGTATTTCTTAGTGTAATTTGCAAAAGGGGAGGAAGTCTTGGACCCACTCCTTGGAAATAAATATCAAGTAACCATAAAAATATTCAGCCATTTTCCAGTTATTCAAGGAGGTTCATGCATGTTCCCAGGCAGAGCATCAGAGTTCCTCTTTGAAATATCCCAACTTTGCCAATGACATCTCTTTTCTCAACTGCATAACTTCCCAAAACATCTGATCAACTATACAAAAGAAGAGAAAAACATGTAAATCATTTTTTTTTAAATCTCATTATTTTTGATCTTTCATGGAAAATTTAAGTTTACCTAAAATGCCAACTAAGCATTTCCTAATGATGTATCTGATGCCTAGGCATTCTACATATATTTCACAAAGACTTTTCCAAGTATTTGTGAATATTCCAGTTTTATCAATAAACAAACAATATTCACAGCTTTGTCACAACTGTTTGTTAGATAAATCAATGACCAGCACTCTAGCCCTAAAAAAGGTATAGACAACATTTACATGTCCTGAGTAAATGTCCATGTTGTTGCCTTCAAAAATAATGCTCAATAATTGAAGAGTATATTATCCAGCTATGGCTTTTCTTGCTCTAGTTTTCTGTTATCTTGGCCATTTTACTCTTCATTAACAATAACAGATGAGAAGCAGGAAAAAGGAAAACAAGATAATCCAGAAACCAGTCACATTCTTTGTAATAATAAGGAGAGGTTTTATGTATGGCTCAAATTATAAATAAAAGTATTAGAGGACGATTTGTGAATTTCAATTATCTACAATTTTATAAGCCTCCACATAAATGGAAAGAAGTTGGCTGAATATTTCAAACAATAAAATGTCTTCATATGATATATGATTTGTTTAGATTGATTGAGATCAGCGGTTCTCAACCAGGGGAGACTGTACCCCCAGAGTACATATGGCAATGTCTTGAGAAATTATGGGTTGTCACATCTGGGTGTTGCTATTGACATCTAATGAGTAAAGATCAGAAATAGTGCTCTACATCCTACAATTCCCAAGACCGCTTCCACAACAAAGAATTATCCAGCTCAAAATGTCAACAGTGCCAAGGAGGAGAAATCCTGCTTCAGATTTTAGCTGCCTTAAATCCTATTTGGCACAAGCACAGGTAATAAACAGATTTTTAAATTAATAATATTTATTTGCTGCAAGCTCACACAGTATATGATGTACTAAAAACTGTGGAGTAGAAGAGGGACAGAAACTAGAGAAGATATCACTATTATCACTATCACTCCCACACCATCACTCATGAAACTTTCTTCCTATTTTCATAAAGTAAATTATTTTTCAGTCTTTCCTACAAAAAACAGTTCAATTTTAGCAAGATGAAAAACATGCCTGACAATTTAACTTAACATAAATCATCTGTTCTCTAGTTTAAATTATATTACTGACCAACAAGTATTCTAAAATATTTCAATTTTATTAAAGTTATAAAAATATTATATAAAAGACTTTTATGCTGAGCAGCCTCCTGAAATTCAATATCCCTACTCATTTAAGCATTAACCCAATTATATAAGATTCTAAAAACAAATATGAATGCTTGAGAAAAGCTAAACTAAGTTTTTATCAGCATGATTAATTTTTCCATAGAAGTAAGATTCACTGGTTTATCCAGTTGAAAAATGGGATTCTACCAGCATTAAAGCATAAGAATATAATCACAATATTTTTATTGCCTAAAAAAAAACATAAAGAGAAAAATTTCCCACGACTTCAAATACAAAATTGGCACGGACTTCTCTCTAGCCCAGTACCTGCTTTTTCTGTTTTAAAAGAATCATGTGTACCCAAGAAACACTGTTTTGGAACTGTATCAGGCCATATCAGTCTTTATGCCTGCTATTTAAGATATGTGGCTATAACAGACTAAAAAAATAAAATAAAATAAAATATTGGAAAAAAAAAAAAAAAACCTTCACACTATATTAAAAATAATGAAACACTTGCATGAGGTTGGCTCTCTTGGACATATCATCTGCATATTTCTCTGATTTAGAATATAGTAATATTTATTCCATTCAGAATTATCCTCATGACCGCTTTATTAATTCACAAGTAAAAGTAGAAAATATAAAAAAAAAATATTATCATTAGCTCCTTCGTGGTTTCCACGAATTAAAATAAAACTGACCACTTCTAAATCTTGTTCATTTTCATTTCTTAAAGAATAAATTCAATGAGCTCTGCACTGTCCTCACTTTATCATCATTTGATTTATCATATACCTATTAGTAATGAAAACTGCTCCTACCTAAAATTCAAAACTAAAGTAAAATGAGGCAAATAAAAGGATTAAATAAATTATTTTTTTAAACAAAGACATCTGTTCCCAAATTCTCCAAATATTTTATTAGGATTATAAAAGGAATTCAAAATAAATGTACCAATAATGAATTTTATTTGAACATTATTACTATGTTCTAGACTTTTTACTAAACTGTTTATATAAACATTTATAATGAATTAAAAACACTTACCATCTTGCTGTTTCACTAGTCCCTGCTGAATATATCGAATGTATGTAAAAAAGTTACATACAGAAGTGATCTAGGCCAACAGAAGAAATATCATGAACAGTCAAATGTCTTGTATCAAAGTGAGCTTTATTAAAATTCATATTTAAGTTACTTACCCTGTATCTACAAAAAGGAGAAATATAATAATAGTTGCTTGAGTCCCCTAATTTAATTCTGTGTTTACAGGACTTACTCTGGCCAGTGAGGGCACATTTTCTGTAAAATAATGATAAAATTTAGCTGTTTTTTTTTGTTTGTTTGGTTTTTACTATTCAAAGAATTTGCTCCTACATTCTGTACAAGCTGTGTATTCATCCCATTAGAGAGTAAATATTTGAGAGGGCCTACTATGTACCAGGAACTGTTCTAGAGGCTGGGCTACAATGTACAATCAATGACTGTTGATTTAGTGATGGCCTCCTGTCACTCCACTGATCAACAGGATGAAGACGGCTTGTCTATCAGGCTGGATTTGAAACAGCTGGATGTCACCTTCCTAAGCTAGAAGCTTAGCTGAACACAACTACCACTCTCTGTCAATGTAAAAAGTAAATCTAAGTAAAATAAAGTGGCCACAGCATTTTATATGTCATTGAAAATTAGAAACTAAAGAAAAATACATTACATGAACATCAAATTTCAGCTACTTTTTTAGGAACAAGAAATATGACATAAATGTGCCTCCATATGAAGAAAATAAATGAAAATGCGTATTTAAAATAGTATAATTTTGGGGGTGGCCTTTAAATCACACAAGAATTCTTACCTTTACAAAGAGATTTTGTAAATCTTCCTTTATTAGCAAATTATTTTAATGGTCTGTACTAAATATTTAAAAGCACTATCTATTTTCTTGAGGAAGATAGGAGATAAAGAAATTTAAGGACCAAGTACTAGAAGCCCTAGGAACTTCCAAATGTATAAGTTACGCAAGGGGAAAAAATATGATCAAACCAATAAAAATCAATTTACACACTATTCTTTTGGAAAACAGACATATACCAGTTTGTCTACTTTTTGTCTAATTTTAAAATGGCTCTGATAAAGTGGTTCAGAATTTCAACTTTAAAATGTGTTTCTAAAATTATCTCATTTCTAAAGCCAGCTGTAAACTCATCACACCCAATATATTTTTAGTTGAACCAAGATTCAATGCTGTCTTCTGACCAAAGCTCCAATGTTCCTTTAACATGCTACACTACCTCCATATCTCTCTATAGCTCTAGTCCCAAGATTTCAAATCCTTGCCTGACATTTTCATTTGTCAATATGTCTAAACCTAGACTCATCATCTTCCCAAAAACAGAGTTCGTCCTATTAATTTCCAAAATTATTTCATATCATTCTTCCAGTATGTTATCTTTAATGCCTTTTATTTTTACCCATCCCCCACTCCAAAGTAATCCTCTTCTAATGTTTTTTTCTTAAGGTTTGTCATATTTCTCCTTTACTTTCCAGACACTCACCATCCTCTGAAGACAAATTGTTTTCTTGGCTTTCAGTAATATGTACTATTCCTCCTGTGCAGAATGCACTCTTTTCTATTAGGTGGACAGACTACTTTTCATATGTCCAAATTTCACCCATGCTCCAAAACCCAGATCAAATCTCCCCAACTGGAATGATTTAGTCTTCCTCAAAATTCCTATAGCACTGTGCCAATCATTTAGTGATTACCATCATAACCTAGTCCATGAGAGCTTTGGCTAGAGCTATACTTTACATTTCATAAAAGAAGACAGTATCTGTAACCGTTGGGAATTTGATGTAATTATGAATTCCAAAAATATAATTGGATCATGCCTGTAATCTAATCTGTTAATCTGGGCATGATTGAATTATGATTAGGGCGTTGACTGGGCCATGTCAGTCAGTAGGGCATTGAGCCCCACCCCCTGGTGGGTGGGGAATTGAATATAAAAGGCAAGGCAAAGAACAGAGTT
>JAQZBX010106284.1:0-10762 GCA_029593785.1 Cabassous unicinctus
TCAATGTCAAAGGACTCAATGATAAAAAATGAGGGAACTGCTGATACACATACAACAAGAATGAATCTCAAAACAATATTTTGAGCAAACGATGCAGGAACTAAAATGTAAAGTCTTATTTATTTCATTTTTATCAATTTCAAGATGTGGCAAAATGAACGTATAAGGATAGAAACTCTGAATGAGGGTGAATATGTTGGGAGGTGGTTATTGATTGGAGCATATAGGGATTATTTTCCAGATTATTGGGAATGATTCATATCCTGATAGGGTGATTGGATACTGTAGGGGAAGGGGATGAAAGGTTTGAAAACTTTGAGATCATTGAGTTAAGATAAATACATTTAATGGTATTTAAATTTTACATCAATTTTAAACAAACAATAAGAGAGAAGACTGCTTGTGAGAGTGTAATGGAGATAAGAACATTTTATTTCCAGTCTTTCCCCCACTGACCACCTCACTGATGAGCAGCCAGGGTGTCAGTTGCTTGTGGATTCCAATCAGAATTTTGGGGAGTTCTCTGGGGTTTGTTGTGGACACAGGGTTACTGGGCAGAGTCAGGTGGTGGCATCATTGTCTTGGAGGGCCTGTAGTGCTCTGTGGAGCTTGTCTTTTGGATGATCCTGGGGATGCTTTGAGAGGTGGTGATGGAACACAATGACACTAGTCCCATACCTCCCATTCCACTGCCTCCAGTGGGACTCAGGGACATTTCAATCTTTCTTCAGCAATTTGGTGGGTCTCTTATTGTTCAAACTTGAACAGTCTGTTAGAACCCCACTTCATATAAAATGTGAGCAGCAGCTTGCAGACACACTAGCTACCCTGATTGACAAGAAATGTCAACTTCTTGATTAGATGGGTGCTGTTCATAGGAGGTATGTAGAGGCTAAGTCATCTTTAGGGCATGTGAGGCTAGAGAAAGTGGCCATTTTATATCATTATATAACATGCAGAACTGTGTGTGAGAAAATGTGGTCTACAATGTGAACTATGGTCCATGCTTAGTGGCAAAGCCCCAAGATGTGTATATCTATTGCAGATGATGTGCCACACTAATGAAGGATGTTTATGTGGGAGGTTGTGGGAGGAGTGGAGGTGGGGCATATGGGACTACCTACAATTTTTGTGTAACATTTATGTAATCTAAGTATCTTTTAAAAAATAAAAAATAAAATTATCATATATAAAAAAATTGCCCAGCCTTATTGACACCTACAGAAAGGCTAAGGGAATGAAAGCAATGTTGATGGAGGAATTAACTTTGGTGGTCCTAGAACTAAAGGAAGAGAGATCCAGATGTTCCAAACAAGAAGATGAGATGAAGAAGATGCTAAAAGAAGTGGAGTCCCAAGAAACGGTCCTGTGAATCAGCACAGCACCAGGCACTTTTCCAAATTCAGTGTGTTTGGAATCACTTCCACTCCCTGATGGTCCCTCCTCCAGGAGTGGGCCTGGGTCAGTCTTCGAGCAACACTGATCTTCTTCTCCACTCAGGCCTGCAGAGTCAGCAGGCTGGAATGACCCTGTCCAATTCCATCTGAGACTTTTTGAGGCCAGTGGATCAAGGGAACACCTTCAGTGGGCTGGAGTTCCTCTACCTTCACTTCTTGGACACAAAAGTGATTTCCTCCATGGTCAGTACCTCCTTCAATCACAGAGAGTTTGGACTTGAGGAACACACCAAAAATATGGGACTTTCTCTTTACAGAAACTCAACATGAAAGAAACTGCTACTATTGAGATTGTTCATATCCTTAAGAGATTACCTAAGAGACTTTCATGTATATTTATATCTGTTCATTTATTTGTTATACTGGTCATATATTTATATTATAATTTTTATGTTGATCTTATAAGGATAAACCTTCTTTTATTGTTCTCATCAACATAATATCTATTACATACATAATTATAAGTTGAACATATATGCAGTTCAGTCATGAGCCTTTAAAGAAAAAAGCAATATAAATTGCAAAAGTATATTCTCAAGAAACCTAAGTTATCAGGAAATGTAAATTTTACTTAAATTTTTAATTGTTGTAAAATAAAAATCAAAGGAGAGATTTCATCTCCTTGGGAAGAAGGGAAACAGTATACCTACAAAGAATTTTAAAGAATTCAATGGTGTATTTGAAAGTAATAAAGAATAAAAATTCAAAGTCATATATTCACATGGAGATGTTTTTATTCCCATGCAAAAGTGCTGCAGTATGAGTTCTCTATACAGGAGGAAATATGTCTTGGACACTATCAGAAAACCTCCATGCTTTCTATTTAAATGACAGACCTCAAAGGAAAGCTGAGGGAGCAGCAAGGAACTCCTTTCCCAGTGAAACACCTGGCATCCCTAACATAATAATTCTTGTCATGTATAATGATGCTATGGGAGGAAGTGAGGAAAAACTGGAGGTTTCTAATGACTATTGAGAAAAGCAGACGTGACACTCAGCATTTGAGGTGTGCACATGACATAAATGAACCAACAAAGCAGCATGACTTCTCCCCAAAACAGAGAAAGAAAACTGGCCTTGGTTTTGGGGATAGATCAGTGATGATAAGAAAGAAAGTACTTGTCACTGTGGAGCTTATAATCTAGGAGAGAAAGGAAGATTTGAAAAGAAATGAAAGAGAATACATGGCATGTCAGGAGATGTTCAGATTGATGGAGAAGAATATACAGGGAAAGGTGGGAGTGCAGATTTTTGGGGGAAAAGGAGGGGGATTTGTGGAAGTAGACATCAGGCAAGCTCTATCTGAGGAGAGGGTATCTGAGCAGTGAGGGTACCTGGCACAAGCATTGAAGGATGAGGGACCAGAGCTGGTGATAGCACTCAGTAGGGGTGATGAGCATGAGGGTTGTGAGGACCAGCCATGGTCCAGAGTGGCTGGAACACAGTCACATTCAGGTAAGGGGACCAAAAGCTGACATGGGCCTGATGACTGAGGACACTATGGGAAAGAAAAGGATTATAATTCAAAATGACAGTGACTGCAAGTAGAGGAAAAGGTAAAACAGAGAGTCCAGGTTTGACTCTGACCATGACTTTACACTGAGCATCGTGAAGGGAAGAACCAGGTGGGCACCATGTACACAGAGACAGTGACAAGAACAGATCCAGAACATGAGTTTTGATGGCTGTGGGTGCAAGAGGAAATAGGAGATAGGACATTAACACTGAGAGTTTGACCTGAGCATCTGCATGAAGGGTGGCATCTTCCAAAAAACAGGGGTGGCTGGCAGAGGAATGTATTTGGTGGGATACTGGACTGAGGTTATTTGTGAGGGGGGAGATTTCATAATTCCTGTAGTCATCACATTTCAAATAACAAGGGCTTAGTTAGAAGTAATTTGAACACAGAGAGGTGATCCCATGTGCAATTATAAATTTAATGGATCATCTCTGAGAGCTTCATTTAACAGAAAAGTTCCAAGGAATAGGAAGATTCTAATGGGAAAAATAGTGGGTCTGCTTATGGCCACATCCCTTTTTAGCATTCCCCATCATCACATGACAAGCTGCCCCACCAGTGGACTGGCCAAACCTGTCATCCCATATAATGGCTTGTGTTTTGCAGATTCCCTCCCCCATTCACTTTCCCTACTATGAGCAATAACAGCTTAGGTAGTCATGAAGCCCTGGAGAGAGCTAAGTAATTGGCCTAAACAATCCCACATATTCATGATATAGGAAGGAAAGGCTGTTTTTGCCCTTTGGCTAATGAAAGGTCATTACACCCAAGGTATCACTTGGGATACTCTCTCTGCCTGGGATTGGGCTTTTACCTCTGGAGATACATCTTCAGGAACCATGTGCACCTCACTATTGAGATAACCTGCCAAGTCTCATGTTTCTGAAAGTCATTACCAGAATTTTTACTGTATTTCACTTTGAATACCATTTACCTCTACCCAACTCTCCAAACCCGTGGTTCAGAATACTTAACTAAAATATTTCTCAGCAATTCCAATCTGAATATATTCCTAGGGCCTGCTAGGAACTTAGCCTGAGAGTGCTTGAAGAAATCCTGAGAACAAATTCAAAGCTAGATATATTATTTGTATTAAGTCATTCATCCCTCATGAAGAGAGTTCAAGGTTGTAAATGTTATTCCAGGTTCAACACTTTTGAATGGAAAGGTCAATCATCAGTGCACCCTCAGAAGTAATTGCTTAGAGGGAATATGAATCCCATGTTCACCATGGGAGCTAGAGTACCAGGATTGCTGGTGCTGGCAGTTTAGCTGAGTGTGCATTTTTTTCTGAATCCATTTTTTCTGGTGGGGCAATGTTGGTTAGAGATGTCATTTGTTGTAGAAGGATGTTTTTTAATTTTCTGAAAGTTGCTGGGAGCAATATACCATCAGAATATTGGCTTTTATTATGGGAAGTTATTAGGCTAAAATCTTACATCTGAGGCTGTGAAAATACCCAAATCAAGGCATCATCTGAGATGCTGTTTTCCCAAGAGTTGGCTGCTGGAGATCCTGGACTCCTGCCATGTGGCAAGATATAGTGGCATCTCTGCCAATTCAAGTCTCATCCTTCTTTTCCAAACTCACTTTCTTCCTGAGCTCAACTATGGACAATCAGGTATACAGCTTATTTCTTCCCTTTTCTCTGGACCTCTCAAGGTCCTCTTTTGTTAGTTGTATGTTCTCTGCTGATTTCATTCTCCCACTACTGGGATCTCTCTCATTCAGGGTCTTGGGGATTATCTGTCTTTGCAACTTTTTTCTGTGTTTCTGCTTCTTTTATTCCACCATTTAAAATCTACTTGAATAAGAGGATTAAGGCCCACACTGGGTCTTGCTGTCTAATTAAAGGACCAGAACAGAAGTAATTTAATCAAGAGTTGCCACCTACAATGCAGAGGAATGGATTACCTCTATGGATGTGATATATTCTGAATTCCACAGATAGCCTTAAACTGCCACAGTTGGTTCCATGGTGCCTTTCGAGGGATCAGAAAATATGTTGTTTCTGTTGAAAGTCCTTTAGAGGTGGGTGTTGGTGCTCCCCCTTCCATTAGTTTCAGTAGAACCATGTCATGAATGCTAAAGGCCTGCTGGTGTGGTTGTCTATATAGTGGTGCATGCAGCAACCACTACATACATATGGACATGTACATATATGTATATACAAATACATACATACACATGAACTTACACATACATATCCTTTTATTCATATATCTAATTCCCTTATCTCATTGAAAGTAATAATATATTTTTCCCAATGTCCCCTATAATTTTTTCTATTTCATCACTGCCTCTTTCAGGATGCATGTTTTGATCTCTGTATCTCATACTACAAATCTCCTCAAATATCCAGTGTTCCTGGTTGCTTATTCCCACTTAGCTACCAGGGGTATATACCTGTCTAGAAACTCTGTGTGTTTAGGTGGATCCTGTGTCTTTTATTGCATTTCTGTGGGTTGATGCACTTTTGTGGGTTAAAGCACTTTTATTAATATATTGTCACACTGGCCATTCAAAGTGTGCAATCAATGGCTCGCAATATTGTTAGGGCATTGTATTCATCACCACAATTAATTTTAGGACATCTTCATCACTCTAAATGGAAACTGCTATAACTGACAGGAGTAACCCCTCAATTACTCTGTCCTTCCCCAACCCTACATAACCACTAATATGATTCTGTCTCTATAGATTTATTTATTATATTTTAAACAAATAGACCTCTACTATTTGTAGTACTTTGTGTCTGGTTTCCTCCATATAGCAAAATGTTTTTTATTGTGGTGATTTTTAATTAGAGAAGTTGTAGGTTTATATAAATTCATGAAAAATACAACATTCCCTTATGAACCCCTGTTGTTGACACTTTGCATTTGGTGTGATACCATTGGTGCAATGGAGGAACAATATTAAAATATTAAAATATTACTGCTAACAAAAGCCCATAGTTATATTTTCCTCATATTCCACCCTTTTATTAGTACCTGTAATAGTGTTGTACATTTGTTATAGCTCCTGAAAGAACATTCTCACGTTTGTAATATTAACCACAGTCATCCATCGCTACTTAGATCACTGTGTTATACACGTTTTATCCTCTAGCTTTCCTTCTGGTAACATACATGACTGAAAACTTCCCCTTTAAACACATTTACACACATAATTCAGTGTTGTCAATTACACTCACAATAATGTGCTAACATCACCACTATCCATTTCCAAACATTGGCACTCAAGCTAATGAAAAATTCTGCACAATTTAAGCATTACTTCCCCATTTTTGCACTCCTGCCATCTCCAGGTAACCTATATTGTATATTATAACCCTATGAGTTAGTATTTTGTAGTTAGTTGATATTAGCTGTGGCAGACTCATATTGTTTATGAATTCCAAAAATAGATATTGGATTATGTTTGTAAACTGGTCTGTCCCTCTGGGCATATTAGTTTATATTAGATTCAGAGATTTCACTTTTACTTGATTAATGATTAAGGCTTAAATGGGCCATGTCAGTATGCTGTTGCATCCCCGCCCCCTTGGTTTATGGGTGCCCACAGAGAAACTGCCCCTCAGAGAAGGGTGGTTGGAGTTTGAGCTGGAGTCTGGGAAGTAAGCATACAGAGGAGCAGAATAACTGACCCTGGAGAGAATCAAGCCCCAGGGAGACAGACATCACCAGTCTCCTGATACTGTAGAGTAGCCTTGTGGAGAGACCAGGGCAGCTGAACCCACAACATGCCCAGGAAGAGAAGTACTTAGGAAGCCTGAACCTTTGCAGACATTGGCAGCCATCTTGCTCCAAAGTGTGGTAATAGATTTTGATGAGGGAAGTAACTAACGCTTCATGACCTGGTAACTGTAAGCTTCTACCCGCAAAAAATATCCTTTATAAAACCAACCAATTTCTGGTATTTTGCATCAGCACCATTTTAGGCTGACAAACACTTGAGTGAAATCATATTATATTTTTCTTTTTGTGCCTGGCTTATTTCACAAAACTCCATAATGTGACAGGAATAAGGCCTTCGTTCTTTCTGACATCCAAATTGCATTGCTTTGTGTGTGTATATACATATATATCGCAATTTGCTTATCCATACATTGGTTGATGGACACATGTCTCCATCTTTTTGTAATTGTGAATAAAACCAGGATTAATATCGGTTATCAAATGTCTGTTCACGTCCCATCTTTCAGTACCTCTGAGTATGAACCTAGTAGCATGATTGTCAGATCATATAGCAATTCTATACTTCACTTCCTGAGAAACTGCTAAACTATTCCATAATGGCTACCCCATTTTACATTGCCACAAGCAGTTTATGACTGTTTATCTTTCTCTACATTCTTTCCAACAATTTCAGGTTTCTAGGTGCTTTTTACACTGGCCATTCTAGTGGGTGGAATATGATATCTGATTGTAGTTTTGAATTGTATTTCTCTAATAGGCTATTGATGGAAAGCAATTTTTCCTCCATTGTGTAGGCTGATTTCTTGACCAGGTCTTTTCAAGTAGAAATGATTTGATTGTGTGGAGGTTCCATTTATCTCTTATATCTTTCATTGCACATACCTTGAGTGTAAATAAGAAACCTTTGCACAGCCCAAGGTCTGAAGATGCTTCCCTGCATTTTCTTCTATGAGTTTTATGGTCCTGGCACATAACTTTAGGTCTTTACTTTCAGTTAATTTTTGTTTAAGATATGAGGTAGGGTTAAGGTCTGAAAGGATGAAAAGGCAATGGCTTAAAGGGAGAAAGTATTTGCATGTTACAGATCTGATAGGGTTTAATATCCATGATTTATAAAGGGATTCTACAACTCAACACTAAAACAACAAATTACCCAATTAAAAATGAGCAAGCGACTTTATTTGAAAAATGATCAAAGTTTACACACAAATGCACTGTGGTGATAATAGGGAAGCAGTGTGTGTATATGGGTGGTTATGTTGGAACTCTTTATTTCCTGCATGACTTTTCAATAAACCTTACAAGTTCTCTAATTAAAATGATGTATCATCCTGGAAATGGAAAACAGATTATGTTAACTTTAGATTTCATAAGTCAATGAAAAATGTTGTCTCTTCATAGGTAACTAATAAAAGAATATAAAAATAATGCATATCTTGTAAATAAATATAAGAGAGAGATTGAATAAAAACTATGAATGGTAAAAAAGTTATTCCAGAGAAAAATAACAGTGTTAAACACTGAGGACAAATAGAAACTGCATGAAAAGAAAGAATAATTTAAATTTGAACAGTAATTTTATTCATATAAATTTTTCACCCAATCAAAATTTTCAAAGCAATTAAAAAAAACCCAGAAGGCAAGATGGCATCAGTTTAAGTGGGCACTCACCATCTCTCTTACAAAAAACAAATGATTGGGGACAGAATCCTGCCCAAGTGAACCATTATGGGAGCCCACAGTGTGAGAGCCTTTGGGACATCGATCTCGAGGGAGATGGACAGGGAGATAGATTGCACAAGATAAAATCATGTTTTTAACCCTGAGCTGGAAATCACAGACACTGATGGCTAAGCCCCACCCTCAGGGTACAGGGCTAGGGTGAGCCCAGACTCCTGCCAGCAATCCAGAGACAAGGAGCATTCTTTGAGAGTGGGAGGGTTCTGACAGAGGGTGGAGAGGGGTTTCCTTTCTGTGAGTTTGGTTGCCTGGGTCTCCTTAGAGCTTTGGGGAGCTCACCATCCAACTTGAAGTGGCACCAGGCTGAGGGGAGAGACGAATCTGCTGAGGAAGCCAGCTTTACCTAACTGCCCTGGAATACAGAGGTTTGGCTTGAGAGAGGGTGGACTCAGCCCATTTTATAGGTCTGCACTGAGGACTATGAGAATTTCAACTCCCCTAAGGGAGTCAGGCAGTGGGTAGTACTTAATAAGTTTCCACAAGCCTATTTAGGGTCCCCTTGGAGGAGGGGGTGGTCTAGAAGAGGCTTGTAAACCATTTCAGTGAGGTGAACTCAGGCCTCAGGGTCCCATTTGAATTTCAAAAGGGAACTAAACCTGACCAGGAGAGGGGAGGGGGGGATCTGCTCATACAACCTGCTGAATCTTGATGCCACAAGAGAGGAAAACCTTCCCAGGCGAAAGTGACTAAATAGCTTTCTGAAGAGCTAACTGACCCAATTAGTAAGTTATCTCAGTGGAGGAATTTCTGCCTTGAATATATGAGATCCCTAGTTCAATTCCCAGCTTCTTTAAGACTAGTGATTCACTGGGATATCTAACATCCAGATGATACTGTAAGACAGGGAAAACATAGACATTATTTTGTACTGACTTCTTTTGGGTCCCTTATTTCTCCAAAAAAAAAAAAATACTTAAACAAAACAAAATTTAACTTAGTTTACTCACTAAAAACCTCAAAACCTGCAGAGAGAAATCTGCAGGGTAATTGATTGATGAACACAGGCAGACTGAGAGACTCCACAAGAGCCCAAGAAGGAACACAGTTCTTCCTTAGCTTTGTTTGACTGCTTGCTTTTGTATTTGTTTGTTTGTTTTTTTTGTTTGTTTGTTTCTTACTTTTCTTTCCTCTTTCCTCCGCCCCCCTTTTTAAAAAAATTTTATTATATTTATTTATTTATTTTTAAATTAGGTGCTGCTAGCTTATTTCTTCTTTGGTCCACTTCTTCTTCCTTGATTTCCCATTTTCTGTCTATATTGATTTTGTCTACCAATGCTATCTCTTTTCCTTCCTTCATCTTTCTATCTTCTGCTTTCAGTTGTGGTTCTTACATTCCATCTTTTTTCATTAGTCCTCAACTTTACTGGTTTCAATTTCTATCTTGTCTATCTGTTTTCTTTTTTTATTAACTTTTTCCTTTCAGCCCTTTCTTTCCTCTTTCTTTCTCTCCTCATCATTCTGGCCTTCTAAATCATTCTATATATTTTTCTCTATTTGGTTTCCCATTCCATTGTAGGTACTCCATTTTTTCCCCCTATTACTTACTCTACGTGGTTTACATGAGATAAATATTCATTTTACTAAGTCTTATATGGCCCCTCTTCTAACTATTTTTTATTATTACTATTATCCTTTTTCCTATATTACCTCTTTTGATTTCTCTGGCCCTAATCTTTTTCCTTCAAGGGCACATGAAAAAGAGCAAGGAAATAGATCAAGAAGAACAAAGTCTCAAAGAGAAAATTTGACACACACAGAACCACCACCTAAATAAAACTCTAGAGCAGAGAGAGAAGCTAATGAACTGAATAAACCAATCAAGATAAAATGAGGACCAGAGGGCAACAAAAAATTACAAACCATACTGAGGAAAAGGAAGACATGGACTAGTCCAATGAACAAACTTAAAACAAGGAAGAGATGTAGAATATTGAACAACTAATCAAAGCTTAGTTGTTCACTTCATTAAGTTGTTCATGGACAAACTTAATGAAGTGAAGGAAAAGATTAAGGATATTAAGAAGACACTGGGAGAACATACTGAAGAAATTGTAAACATACATAAAAAGATAACAGATATGATGGTGATTAATGGCACAATCCAAGAAATCAATAAGACACTGGAATCACATAACTGTAGATTTGAACAGGCAGAAGAAAGAATTAGTGATATGGAAGACAGTACATCTGAAATCAAACAGATGTTAGAACAGGCAGAAAAAAAGATAGAAAAATCCAGCAGAGACTTATGGATTTAACAGACAGCACAAAACGCACAAACCTTCACATTATAGGCATCCCAGAGAAAGAAGAGAAGGGAAAGGGAAAAAAAGGAGTGCTGAAGG